>JACVBY030000270.1:0-226883 GCA_017589505.3 Metroxylon sagu
TGAAGACATTTCATTCTGAAATCTCTTTTATCCATAAACATCATGAAAGATGCGGTAGCAATTTTAAATATCCACGATGCTGCATGACTAACGAAAGCACGGCAGCCAGCTCTATTAGTTTCTGTAACTCATCCCACAGCTTTCTGCCACTGATATGCATTGGAGACACCAACATCTTGTCATTAATCAACCTTACACTAGCCAATATGTCTTTCAAGATCAGTTCACAAATGAGCTTTATAAAGAACCAAAAAATGTTAAGAAATTGAAAAGCAGAACGTTAAACAAGTAAACCATGACAAAAAGAACACTTGCCATTACTATATATATATATATATATATATATATATATATATATATATATATATATATATGAACTCCACTGCAGCAAAAAGACCATGAAAAGAAGCCTTCAATGAAGGGAACTTGTCACCACCCGCACAGCCAAAGATGCCTAGGATCCAAGAAATACATATTAATAGATGCCATTGTCATTCCTTATCACCAATAGAAACTTAACTTCAAATACAAATCCAAAATGTGCCACAGCCATCTTCCCAGGACAACCAATGTTTTGCTAATACCGAGTACAAGAAAAAGTGGGAGCACAGCCACCATCTCTCATGTTATCTCCAAGGTTCGTTCACTCTCAAATACTCTGAAGCTGGGAGAAGGAAATCCGGATGACCGACCGATCAATGGTGCTTGCATGCTTACATACAAGAGCCTCAGCAGCCTGTTCCTCGTTCTCAAACAGAACCAGGGCCTGCTTCTTCCCATTGACCTCAAAAAGTTTGCTGTTCACAATTGTCCCATGCTCCTCCAGGTGAGTTACAATTTCATCCTCTGTGATGTCCTGGGGTAGAGCCGACACATGGATCATTTTGGTTGGGGGCTGCTACATATCGGTAATTTTTAACTGCATTATTGTTGAAGCGGTTAAGGCTGGACCCAGCATATTCATGGGTGTCAGGGGCTGATGTGATGTTTGGATACTTCGAGAAGTTCACCTCCATCCTCTTCCCAAACAACATTGCACCCTGTCATAAAAGGAAAAGAAAACTGAAATCAAACAGGATGATACAAGGTACTCTGTATTCGAAGCGATGGAAAGTGGGCTGGATCAAGCCCAAAACAAGCAGGCAAGCTAGGTGACAATCGGGTCAAGACATTTTCAGGTTTAGATTATTGAAGCTAAACTCTAACCCTATATGATTGGGTTAGGGTCAGCGCAGGGATCATTTCAGGTTAGCTTAAAAGCTTTTTTTTTTTTTAAAGAATTCAATACAAGCTTTTTTTTTTTTTTCCCTTGTTCTTTTTAAGGAATTTATCAATGATCAATTTAATCCTTTTTTTCTTCTTTTATCCATTTGTTACTCTAAATGCCAGAAGATAGACACAAAATTATAACATGACGATATACTAATAGAAATATAGTTATAAATTTATAAAACATTTAAATAATATAATTAAGCAATAGTTTATAAAAGCATACTTTTAAAATTAAATAAATATTTCTGTCAAATAAATAATAAAATGATAAAACAAAATGAGCAAATGTTGAAAATATTCCTAATCTCATAAAAAAAAAGGTTAAGTCATGCCTAATTCTATTCTTCCATCCTCCTCAAAGATGTTTGAAGCTATTGATGTCGATCTTTTAATAACACTCAATATAAAAAAGTGTACTTATAATTCCATCATTTATTAAGTCGCATTTGCATCAACTATATATCTCAAAGAATAAAAAATATTACAACATTAACCATGTAAACAATCTAATTATAATTTAAAAAATTATACAATGCCATTTAGATAAAATTCTAAAATTTAAAATAAATGAAATTAAAAATATATATTATCCTTACATCCAAACAACTAATTATAATCAAAACTTAACACATTTTCTGGCAAAAATACCCTTTGCGGGTTATTTTCACTTCGGGTGGAAAAAAGTAAAACCCTAACCCTATTTTTTTAGATGGGTTTGAGTCGGATTCATGGGTCAAGCCAGGTTTCTCCAACCTCTACGAGCATACATGTTAAGACCAGCCACCCGATTTTCAAAATTATGCTGAGAGAAGGTAATTATTATATTCACAGTTGCATCAATGGGACCAGGAAAAACAGAATGCTTAGTTCCAGGATGTCTACAGGTGAAAAGCAGCAGCAATTGTAATTTTGCATTCCAACAGCAACGGGTGGAACCGCAAAAAGAGTTGGATGATCATTTTGTTCTACATTGCCTACATAAGCACTCTTTCAGTGACATGTTGCATGCACAAGGAAAAGGTAATTTAGTGGCTTGCTTTATACATTTTAGAAGGGCTTGCAGGCATGCAATAGATGCCACATATGAATATCGAGCAAAGGTTGAAGATGCTGACAAAAAAGAGAGATGAAACTCATCACAAATGCTTTTGCATGATAGTGCAAATAGAAAACTCAGAAAATTGATGAATAAAGGACATACAAGTCACAGCAAAAAGCGTGACATCACACAGTTGCATCAGAAATTAAGAAGGCTCTTTCAATGTGGATTAATTAACCAGGTCTTTTTAAGTATAGTAAGTAGGTAAATAAAAAATCCAAATAGTCATGCCATATAAATACTAGATTTTCAAAGCAAGCATGTGATAAAAAACAAAACAAATAACTACAGCCAAAAGCCTCCCTTCCATCCTTCTATGGTTGCCTTCTGTTATTTTTCATTGTTAATTCTTAAGGGCTCATCTACCAAGCAGGCTTACCAATCATGTCAAGACATAACAATTAGAAAAGCAGTAAGTGAATATTTTCCAAGATATAATGATCTGTTAGATTCTACTGAAGAGAAATTTACATTGTTGTACCAACAGCATCCATATATTGGAGATCAAATGGTGATTTGACAATTAAAGCTAATAAAATTAAACAAACGGCAGTAACAAGCAAACCTTCAAGAAATGTACAGCCAATTCAGCCTGAAACCCATCTCCCATCTGAACGAGTGCATGATCCGGTTTATTGCGCAGTACCTTGATTCTTATGATATTGCCATATATTGAAAATAAATTAAAAAGCTTATCCTCATCAATTTTCTGCAGTAAAAATACAAATTAAAGGATTAAGCAGCTTTGTGTGAGATAGAGAAGCAAAGAGAAAATTCATAGAAAGGGGAGAGCTGGACTTACATCAGGATTCAAATTAGTGACTAGGATTGTGCACCTGTCATTAGTACCACTTATTCCAGGAGGCAAGCCACCACCAAATGCAGCCGCAATTGCTGCAGCATTGCCCATCTAATACAAGCAATCATAGCACATGCAAATACAATTGTGATAAGTCTTTTGGAGTTATTAGAAAAAAATGTAATGAAATCACACGTTACTCAAATCAACAAAATGTGATATTAAGAAAACGGCATCATAAATAAACATAGCGTGTTAATGACCCAGACTAGGCTAAGTGATACTCACCTGTGCAAATGCCACTGAAACAAAAAGAAACCCAAAAAAAAGCATTTATCAGCTAATGGATGGTGAAGAGTAAAATAACTTCAGTGAGAGAGAAGCTTAGAATAGGCACCTCTAGCTCCAGGTTGGAGTGCGTACAGACCCCCAGCATCACCATATCCAGCCTGTCACAAATAAAACAAAGAAACAAGACAATAAATGATACAAAAGGAAAAAAAGGCTTCGAAAAAGCGCACATTTGGCATTTGATCACTAGAGCAAGATGCTAAAGGTAACTGAATAAGAATTTAGAAAAGGCAAACTTACTTGTGATGATCTACCTCTCTGTTCAGTGGGCAAAGAAGGATTAGTGAAATCTCTGAACAAAGACAATGGGATAGTTATTAATCAAACCAACTTATTAATCAAACCAACACTAAAATTTGACAATGGTAAAGATACAATAATCTATCATTCCTTAAATAGTATAGTTATTAATCAAACCAACACTAAAATTTGGCAACCACAAAAGAAATCCTGGTGTAAAAAGTTTACCAGAAGCAAGGGAGCAGTCTTGATTAGCTGCATTGAAAATTACCCCTCAAACATACAATGATGCCCTCTGGCTTTGGAAAGACACACAAAATTGATTTCCCCTTCTCTAATTTATTTGGATGTATGCTTTTTCACTGAAACATCATGCATTTAAGCCTCCAGCTTATATGAATATGTAAGTTGAATAGTTATAACTTGATCGAAGAAGTGGAAGCGCTAAATATGGCCACGTGGAATAATATGGCCACATGGAATGAGACCATTTTGTCAATTAAGGGCACTGCAACTTTATTTAAATGACAATAACCAAATTGATTTTGTACAATGGGATAGGCAGGATTGCAGCTTCCTTTTTCCCCCTGAAAAGGTCAGGGAAGGAGGGAGACTATGAGAAATGGAAAAATAATGAGACCACATTATCATAACAACACTAGTATTACGTAATGACAACGATCTGAAATTTTCCTCAAAAATAGACAATGATCTGAAATCATTATAAACCATCATAATTTAATGTGATCAATTATTATAAAATATTTTAAAAATTAATTTAACAGCAGAATTTTTCATCTGTTTGCGAGTTTTGAGAAAACATAATGGTTTGTAACAGCAAATAATAGTTTCTTGGAAATTTATTTTTGAAATACAAATTCTTGCATTCAAACTTTTGAAAGCTTGACCATATCAAATAATGGCAACCATCATAGTTATGTAATAACATTATAGATAATATTACAATTAAAATTTATCATTTTTTGTGTATTTTTTTAATGTGATAGAGATTTCTCAAAACTATTATAATGTCTAGCATTTGAACCATATTAAATATAACATATTTATAATTAATAAAATATTTCAAATTTATAATTAATAAAATTAATTTAAATCTATTGGTGATCCATTCAAGTCCTATAAACTTCTGAATCTATGCTATAATTTTGACCCATTGGTCCTTTGTGCTCATTTCTCAGCAATATTAGTAAAAATACATATAGCTTAGTTATTCTTTATCATCATCATATCAAATATTGAAAATCCTATTCTTAAAAAGGACAGCAAAGTGACACATTGGTCCGCTGTCGCAGGGGCCAGGGAGGGCCAAATGTACATGCCCTTAACCTAGAAGATGGAGAGGATGTTTCTATGCTTCAAACCCATAACCTTCAAGTCACAATGAAGCAACCTTACTATTGCGCTAAGACTGGCCCTCTAAAATACATTCTTGCAATAAAAAAAAATTCTATTGTTCTGACAAAAAATGGATCCATCTAGTTATCCTCTAATGGATAGAGATCAAGAAAAATGAAAATATATTAACACAAGAAATATGACATTTCAGGGATCCCGCTGGTTTTAGAGTATGAATCCTCTTTAATTTATATTTGCTTTTGATATGGCTCCTTGGAGTCTTAATCTTATAAGAACTTCAATTTCCATATTGATAAGGATCTTAATGCATATCAAATTCTGGAGCTTTCCTTGTTGCATGGATTATTTCATGCCAATTCACCATTAACTTGTTTACTATAATTAGATAAGCCATGGCTTTTTCAAGAAGCATTCTAACGATTTGTCCATTTGTATTTTCCTTTTCTTCCTACCATCGGGAAGGGGGGTTTGTGTTGGATGGAGACGAATGATACAATACTAGAGAGTTATCTAGTTAATTAAGAAAAGTGCCTTGAAGTTGTAGAATATAGAGGAAATGAATGCGGGAGAATTTGATACGCAGATGTAGGTGGATGAAAAATGAGCACAATGGAGAAACCCAAATATCAGAGGGAAATGGAACTGCATGGCTAGGTCTAAACGGTTTGAGGCATAGATGAGCTTTAGCGTTTGCAAGGACAGCAAAGTAGGCTTCAGTTTAACCACGAAGAGTTGATTAGCTTCAGTTTTTAATGTTGACTAGATTATTAGGCATCAGTTAGTGATTACTGGTTTACTTCTGCAGGAGAGGTAGTGCATAGAACTTATTAAAGAAACCCAGTGTAATGAGAAGATAAAGGTCAATGCCATGTTTTCTACAATAGCACAGGTTAAAGTAGTATGAAATACCAGAGGATTACTTCCCATTCTTGCTTTCCAAGGAATATTACCATCGAGGTAGTGAGGCACTTGATGCAAGACCACTTTAACTTTAGTTCTGAGGGTACCTCCTCTTGTCATGTAAGCAAGAGGTCAGGGGTTTGATTCTACATGGCAACACCCCGATTACAACCCTTGATCAGTAAATCACAAGTTCCACAAGCAGTGGCTGAGTATAGGGTAGTAGTTGGGGATTAGCCCCTCTTGGCCTCAAAAAGAAAGGGATACTTATGCAGTCGGTCAGAAGTTATCCTCAATTGCGTTAAACTATATTACCTGGCACTCTGGTTTCCACTCACATAAATAAGACTTCTAGTTTCAAAACAGGACCCTATCTCATACAAAGATGTCTAGGAAAAAAGCACCAGTTCAGGTAATTAACACTGAAAGTAGATTATGAAATGATATGAAAATATTCATATACCACACGTAATTCCTTAAAATTGGCACCATATCAAGTGAATAAGAATATTGGTTGTTGCTGAAATCCAATGATTCCCCACCCATTTCAAGCCTTTTATGTTTCACAACTGTGCCAGAAAGAAACCTCACAATGAATATCATTACAGAAAAAAGGAGTCAGTATTAACATGAAAACATTGCTCTATTTGTGGAGGATGAGATTATAGACCATCAAGTCTATTTAGTAAAATACACTTGATCAACTCAAGCACCTGATCCCCTTGTTGGCAATGAAAAGATTAAAATCTAAGCCAAATCCTACTAACATTAAATGTGAGTATGGAAGATTAAAGGAGCATGGGGTAAGCCTGAACACTATATGTCATATAATTCAGAATTTGGATAAGGAATAACAAAGGTTATAATTAGGTTATTTTTTTTACCCTTTGTCAAATATTTGAAAGGATTGGCTTGCATCTTCTCATACATTTTGATTTTTTTTTCTTGCCCACAAAAAGAATTGGTCAAATCTAATGTGATTACCATTAACAATAGACTTCTACCAATTGTCAGTTTGCTCAAATAGGGCAACTGGAAATCAGATAATGAAAATACAGCACGTTTTTTCTTAACATCAGACGTACATCAAATGGCATTTCAGTTATCAACATACCTAGACCTCTCATTGTTGTAATTAACTTGCAGCTCATTGAGGCTGGATTTTGAACACGAAAAAGAAACGAGTGAGAAATCTATAACACGAGGAAAAAAGAAATAACCAAAAAATATTCCCAGTCTAACAGGAACTTACTTGGAAAACTGTATATCTAGCTGACAGCAACCATCATATATATTGCGCCCCTGCAGACGTCACCATACAATCACTAATATCAGCTTCCTAGGATTCAGACAAACACAGACACACAGAATAAAATTTTCATACTTGCAGAGCACTTCTTGCTTGCACAGCACTCTGGCGTGACTGATACTGGATAAGGGCTTGAAAACCTACAAAATTAGGCAAAGAAACATTTTAAATATCCACCGAAAGGTCTTCCTCGCATGAAAAGAATAGGTATCATAAAATCTAAATTAGTAATTACAGGAAGCCATCAAACTGAAAAAATATTTTAAACAAATATACAACCAAAAGTATAACACAAAATCCACCCAGCCAGTTATTAAAAATCATAGACCATTAAAAGAGAAAAAGAGTGAGAAGGCTTGTAGAAACTGACCAGCTGACTTCTGAAATGTGACGATCTTCTCCACAAATCCATGAGGAGAAAACACTTGATGTAGAACTTCCACTGTTATAGGATAGAGCATGTGATGAATTGTAACTAAGAGAATTCGGTTGGGTTGTGAATCCTGAGTGCCCAATAGCAGGCAATCATAGAGACAGAGAGAAGAATAAGTAGAGAAGAATATATAGTTGAAAGAACAATAAACTGTAGAGAGAGGATAAATTGTTTAAGTTTTCAGCTATACATAAGTATGCGCAGAGGTGAATAGATAGGCAAAGAAAATAAGATAAAAATAGAGAGACAGATTAATTGTTAAAAATTCCCTCAAATAAAATTTGCTAAAATATTTATCTGCTCCCAGTTCATTGTTATCATTATCGCAAGTTCGGCAACAAATGAAATGCCCACCCCTGTCTCTCACAGTCCGCCCAGTAATTAAAAGAATGCAAGATATGCCTGAGAATTACAGGCATACATACAGAAGTGTCCTACATGTACTTTCCAGGTTAAATAAATTATACCATATATGCTCCCCATAATATAAAATACTTCAGCCTCACACATTATCTAGAGTTTCTAAACCCAGGTTTTCTGCTAGCTACAGACATTACTAATGATCTTCCAGGATATGCATCTATGATATACAATTCTAAAATACATACAAAACAATAACAGGTTACTAAATAGCATTCTTATCTGAACCACAAAAAGTGATGAGCTATAACCAAAATGCTTAATAGAGCAACAAATACCATAGATAATACTAAGCTTCATGATTATTTGTTGATTTAATGATAACTCCTTCCAAAATAGCATTAATGATCAAATGCACAATCACATAATTAAAACTATAAATTTTCTCAGCCATTGAAAAAACAAATAACCATCTCAATGCCAAATATATCTAACATGAATTGCTGATCATGAACACCAGCTCCATCCTGCAATAGGTAGAGGACTGCATAGGCATGTTTGGAAATTCAACATGGATGACATGTTTATAAAAGGTAGAGTCCTTGAAGGAGACAACTGCCTATGCCTATGAAGTTGCATTATCAGAGAATAAAACAATATCCTTGCTTTTACACTTGACTAAGCCTTTTTCCCATTGACTTTGTCAACAAGACATGAGCAAGTTATGTTCAAGAACATTTTTCAACAATAACAACAACAACAAAGCCTTAATCCCAAACTAGCTGGAGTATGAATACTTTTTCTCTACTCAGCTCAGTTTTGAATCATATTTTTTTTTTGTAAGATGCAAAGATTCTAAGTCTTTGTTTATCACTTCCTTCATATAATTTCCGGTCCATCTCTACCTCTTTTTTCTTCAACATATATCAAGTCACTCCTTTACACAAGTATATCTTTAAGTCAACGTTGCACATATCCAAACCATCTAAATCATTCTTCCCTCAATTTATCTTTGATTGATGCTACCTCTATTTTTTAATGAATGATTTTATTTCTTATTTTATCTTTTCTTATATTACCACACATTCATCTCAACATTCTCATTTCAGCCACATTTATCTTATGTACACATATTTTTCTAGCTGCGCAACATTCCTTACTATAAAGTATAACTAATCTTATGGCTATTCTATAAAATTTTTACTTCAACTTGGCAGATACTTTATGATTACATAATATTCCAGTTGCACTTCTTTATTTTATCCAACCTGCTTTAATCTTATGAAAAACATCATCTTCAATCTTTCCTTCCTTATGAATAATTGATCCTAAATATCAAAAATAATCATTTTTGAAACTTCTTGTCCTCAATTTTTATTCTACCATCTACATTTCTAATTGTACTAATATTACATTCCATTTATTCTTTATTCTAATTAACCTAAAACCTTTAGATTTTAATGCATTTCTCCAAAATTCTAACTTATGATTAACCCTATCCTTAGTTTTATCCACTAAAACTATATCATCTGCAAATAACACGCACCATGAAATATTATCCTGAATATATCTAGTAAGCTCATTTATAACTAAAGCAAACAGATAAGGAATAAGAACAAATCCCTGATGTAAACCTACTGTAATAGATAATTCAATAGTATTACTACCAATATTTCTTATACTAGTAACTACTCCATCCTATACAAATCTTTTATTATGTTAATATATCTAAAGGGTATTCCTTTCTTTTTCAATACCCACTATAAGATTTTTTTAGGAACTTTATCATATGTTTCTCTAAATCAATCTTATCTCTTTTCTTTATACTTCTCCATTAAGCTCATAACAAGGAAAATAACTTCCATAGTCGACCTTCCTGATATAAAATCAAATTGATTCTCTGATATTTTTGTAATACATCTCAACCTAAGTTCAATTACTTTCTCCCAAAGTTTCATAATATGACTCATTAGCTTGATACCATCATAGTGAGAGCAATTTTGAATATCTCATTTGTTCTTATAAATTGATATTTATAGTAATCTTCCTCCATTCATTAGGCATCTTTTTAGCTTTTAAAATCTTATTAAATAAATTTGCCATCCAAGTTATTCCAGCATTATCTAAATATTTCCAAACCTTTATAGGAATCTTATCAAGTCCCATATCTTTTCCCATTTTCATCTTTTTTTATGGCCTCTTTTACGTCAGATATCATAATTTTACGAGTATACACCGTAACTTTATCCTCAATGGAACTAGTAAGACATTCTAAATTATCTACATGATTTTTATTTAATAATTTATTAAATTTCTTCATTTTTCTTTGATCTCTTCCTCCTTAACCAAAACTTTTTGATCATTATCTTTAATACATTTAACCAACAACACATCTCTAGTTTTTTTTTGTTTCTTACTCTTGCAATTCTATATATATCTCTCTCCATCTTTAGTTTCTATCTTACAATATAATTCTTCATATGCCCTACATCTAATCTCTCGTACCGCCTTTTTTTAACTTTTTAACCATCTTATAGTTTTTATATGCTTCTCCATTCTTGCATTTAAATAGTTTTCTATAACACTCTCTTTTAATCTTAACTACTAATTGAACTTTCTCATTCCACCACAAAAATTTTTTATCATATGGTCCTTTTTCTTTTGACTTATCATATAGAACATTTCTCAACAACCACTTATAAGTTAGTTGGCTGGGAAGTGCTAAAGTTACTTTCAGCAAAAATGGTTTACAATTAAAAATCAAAAATCAGTTTGTAGACGCTATTAGCTAGTCTACTGTTTACAATGTACTTTCATATGCAAAACAAAAATTGGTCAGATGTATTCAAAGAGTGGACTTTTTCTGTAAGAAGCTAGGTAATCCAATTTTACAAATTCATTATCAAAGCCAAGAATTGGACAATATTGCCAAAAAAGGGTATGAATTCAGACTGCATTCGACTCAAAATTGTCGAAAGACAAGGTGCTGAGCAAGCATTATTTTTTGTGCTGCATGAAAATCCTAAGTCCATATTTACTAACTGATAATACAAATGATATCAAAATGGACAGGTTTCTAAATTCAATATAAGATCGAAACAGGAGTGTGGGAGGGAGCATAATAATTCTCAGGCTGTAGTCTAAATCAGTTTTACACAATAGGCCGCACATTGCTTTAAATAAACTGACCAAACCATCTCAAACAGTCAACAAAAGGATGACTTTTTTGAAATTTAACCTTCTGCAATATGGAATCAGAAAATCACATTTGTACATACAATTATAATTTATCCACTTATTCAATTACTAACCTGATCACCCTTCCGTCCTTGAGAGTTAGAGTCTGCCGTAGTCAGCTCCTGATGTGAAGAAAATTGGATGTAAACATTCCTTCCCCTTACATTGCACCATTGTAACCCAGGTCAGATATTTTCTTCTTCTTTTTTTTTTTTTTTTTTTTTTGAGATTAAACCCAGGTCAGATAACTGTAAACTTTTCTGGAAAAAATTAAAGAAAACTAGTATTGAATCTTAGGCAGGTTTTTAACAATATGAGAGTTTAAATTAACCCATTTCAGTGAAATATCAGGACTCTAATCATCAGTATTGAAAGAGAACTAAACAAAGGATATCAAGTCATTGAAAACACTAGCCATTAGATATTAAAAACAAACATACATCACAAGTTGTGTCATAGTCCTATAACATTTTATTAACAACAGCTAGGGACAGAAAGCTAAAATTCCATTTGAGAGAATATACATGAACCTTGCATAGACATTTAATGCATTGAGAATGAGGATAACAAGAACACAGAACCGTTTGTCAGTATATGCAACATGAGATGGGAGATATTTCCAAAGCTAATCATTGCATCAGAGACAAGGTTTGATGAGCTCCACTTTTAGGAAGAACAATGATGCATAGGTCAAACAGAAAAATAAATCTCAGGATTTTACCATCAGACAGGAAAATAATAAGAGATCTAAGAGATATTGAATCGGTTTTTTAACTAGCACATATAAAAATATTTTCAAGACATGTACTTATATCGACAGGTAATCAACAAATTTCAATAGCTTATCAAAAAACAAAAACCAAAAAAAAAAAAGTAAACTTGCTTTACAGAAATGGAAGAATCATAATTGCTTACACAAAGAATATTTGGCATAAACCATGAAGGTAGCTGACAAAGGCTATTTCTATGCTCAAACCATACTGAAATTGCCACTCATATTTATGCCACTTTTCAAGGTTCATACAACAAAGTCAGTTTCTATGATTGACAGTGCCCCTTTTCTTTCCCAAAATACTACAGCAAAACCCACCAGACACCTACCCAACCCCATGTAAGGTGGCCGTTCAAGGCCTGGTGGTCTTGAAGTGTTGATGGAGCCTTTGGGTACCAAACTATATATCAACAGAACGTGACAAGTACTAACAATGTTCCTATGTCAAAGGCAATCCACTGTCACCAATTTCTTGTCACCATTAGTACAGGAATCAATCGTATCATTTCATTATCTCAATATCTAGAATCCAACAACCAAATTTTCATCTCAACTCAACAAGACCTAGTAATCTTCTGAAGTAATGATTAAATTTTAAATATCTCAAAAATATCTAAACCTCAAGCGAGATTAAGTACCCCTTGCCAAGGCTGCTTATAAGAGATAATCCAGAACAAGGTTACCACCTCACTTGGTCAATGACAATCAGTCTTATAAATCCAACAATCATGATGCCAAATAAGCCTCCATGAGTTAATCTAGCTATATTTGACACACTTTGGAAGTTCACACTTCATACCTCAGAAAAACAAAAAGAGGAGGAATCCTATAAGACCAGCTACAAAGTGTTAAGTGTGGAATAGGGACCACAGTCACTGCATGATAATAAAGCAAGATTAAAATCATGCTAAAAGGAGATGTTTGAATTTAAAATAATCATGTAGTTCCTCCTTTTACATTTCAATTCCACATAGTTAAGCATCCAAAATGATGCATGGCAGCCCAAGGGCAGCTCAGCACCAAACTTAATACCCCCCCCAACAAAAACCCATCTTCCAAATGAATAGGATTTGTTTGGCATTTAACTTATTCTATTTAAGATCCATTAACATGATAATGCAAATTTGTGAATATTCACTTCTTAAAGGAGCAAATCACTAAGTATAACCAGCCATTGATACAATGGAATAGAATCCGCGCAGGCACACACATGCACATAAACACACACAATTATGATTTCACTATTAGAATGCAAGGCAGAACCAATTTGAATAATATTGTAAGGCTCTGGAAAGAAGAATTGCATCATTCGTAAGCATATATTTCTACAGGACTCTTTGCAGAATTGATTTTCTTTAGGCCCATGACTGACAAGACAATAAAAATTTTATTGTTTAAAATGTGGTCATAAGACTGCCTATGTGTATGCAGTCCACTGACAGCACCATCTACCATATATATGGCTAGCATATGTGGTCAAGCCACATATGTGCCAAAAAGACAGTTTGCTTGATACTTTGTAGAGATATATGTAGTAGGATCAGCATCGTCTAGCTGAATATCATAATTATCATTTTGTGACTGCATATGCAGCCCTTTCAGCATTGTGCAACAACAAATACAACCAACTTATGTAGGCCCATGTCAATAAGGCAGCTTTAACCTCATGGTTGGGTTGGATGTTGGTTACACGCAAGCCAGCCACACGTATACTAACCATTTTGAAAGGTTAATTATGCTATAATTATTACCACTAAGAATCAAATACTAAATAGTAAACACTATGCTATGTATTATTTTTATTAATATTGCTATTGTTGGTAAATATGTTGCTATGGACATTATATATAATGTATTTTATTCTTTTTTTAATATTTAAAATATCAAGTTTATATCCAACCAACATAACACATATGCACTATAAGGTCCTATAAAGTCCCTTGACCACCCACATACTGCGGCTATTTAAGGTATATAAGTCAAAAACCTAATTGTTTTCACTACATTGATTCATAATTGGCTTGTTGGCAAAGTTACTTGCTTATTTTGGAACATAATCCGTCTCCTTCTAGAAGTTCTCAGGAAATCCAGTTGAGTCAGATCTCACTCACTTTCTAGGAAACAAGATAATGATGCAAGAGACTTCTAAAAAATCATTTACTTGTGTGCAAAGTTACTAGCTTATGTTGAAGCATAATCTGTCTCCTAGTAAAAGTTCTCAAGAATCCAGTTGACGGTCGTATCTCACTCACTTTCCATAAAACAAGATAATGGTGCAAGAGACTTCTAAAAACTTCATAGATAATAAAGACTAACAAGGAATCTCGTTAAATTTTTACTAAATAATCAAAAAAAAACCACTGATAACTGACTTTGAGGTGGTTTCCCTGTGATTTCATCAATATTTCTCATTTACTCTCATTAGTTCCCAAAGCCATTCCATATATCATCAGATTTTTAGAATCAATGTCTAACTCACTACTCAATCCCTACAATTCAATTCTAAGAGTGGAATTATGGGGACTATTCCATCTTAAAGCCTAAATATGTAGTTGTTATGGTACATTTGTAAATGTTTCTCAAAACAATATAATATAAAAATGCAAATACTGTATCCTTTCACACTATTTCTAGACTAATATCGTTTTAGTCAGGAATCCTCCTAGAAAAAATAATCCATGGTATGTTATACTTCTAACATGAACAACAACAGCACAGCTGGATCTTGATACATATAAATTAGGAGAAGGCATTATCATATGATACTGCATCAGTCTTTATAAGCCCACAGAGAACTACCCAATAACCACCATAATGCAACATCCTTTTAGGGCAATGTAAGCAAACGATGGAAACAATCAGTACCTGACACTTGGTTGAACATTCGTGTAGTACTGCAGGACATTAACCGCAGAAGGCAAATCATGCATCTGGAGAAGAGCCTGAGACAAATAAGAAGATACCAGAGCTAATCCATGAGTAACATCGATCAAAAGAAAGATCAAAAGAAAAAAAGCAGTGAAAGGAGATAATAAAGCATAGAAACCTGATTTTTAGCCCGTAACATAACAAGTTTATTGACAGGACCAAATGGCTGCACTAACTGAAGAAGGTCATTCTGTATAAGAAAGAATAAAAATGTCAAATTAACAGAAAAGAGAAGTTTTCTTTCTTTAGTGACAAGAATACACGGAAAAAATTCGAAAAAGCACCTCAGATATTTCATGCCCAACATTTCGAATGTGAATGACTTTGGAGGGTTCCGTCATCCTCGCTTGATCTCTTCTGCAAACAACGGCAGCAGAAAAATGTCAAATTTCTTCACTATTTTTGCCAAAACACCAACCAAAAATAGCAAACAAAACGAGTTTTACCCATCTATTCAATTCCAAGAGAAAGAATAACGTATAAAAACAACTAAAAAGAGTAAAAATCGGAACCACGACAAACCCTAAAGGCCCATCACTGCACTAAACGCAAGCCATGGTTCTTCAAACCGAATTAGAATACCCAAAAGGAGCGAATTCCAGACCAAGATGGAGTAAACCAAAAAAACTGTGCGGGCGCGTGAATGAGAATGCAAGAGCTTACCTTGGGAGACGAGAGCTGTACGAGGATCTCCGAGGGTTCCCAGGAGTTGCAAGCCGAGCTAGCTATATGGAATCCAGAGCATAGGTTTGGCCAGGATTTCTCTCCCCCCCTCTCTCTTTCTCTCCCTCCGGCTCTCTTTCGAACCCTAGAAATGGCGGATCGGAGGACGAGATTTGGCTCGAAAAACGGCGACGAGGCGGCAGTTGCCCTAGCTGTCGCTTTTTATCCAATTCGCGATCTCCGATTGATGGTCTTATGGTGCTCCGCGGAACAACGAATGATTGATTATTTCTCGATTTTTCCGGGATTTGATTGCTTACTTTATATGGGAATCAGATAGGAAAATTATTGCCGTTCGATGATATCGCCATGCGGAAGAGGTGTAATTGACGTCAAGGAGCCGCGTGGTTGAAGTGGATGTTATTCGGACCTGCGACGTAAGTTATTTCGGCGGGACTGTAGCTATCTAACCCTTGGACCATTTCATGGGTAATTGACAAAAATGCCCTTGCATCATATGGCCCTAGACTTTTAGAAATTACTTATCTGCTGATTTTTGTTGAGGGGAAACGTTGGATTAAATAAATGAGATGAGTTTGAATGGCATGCATTTGATTAAAAATAAGAAATAGTTCATGCGAAAATCCTCCAGGCCCCCCCCCCCATTATTTTGAAATATAAACATAAAATTACTGGCTTATAATGAATGGGAGCTATACGAGGGGGAAAAAATATATATAGCCCATTAGCCATGTAATATTTTTATCATTTCTATAACACTGCCGATTGTATAATTTCATAATGCAAATAAAAAATGAGTTAATTTAATGTAATGTTTAGATGGTATCATTATACTAATAATATTGGTCTAATATAAACATAACTATAGTGAGAATATTGAAAGTGGAATGAGAAAAAAAAGCATGCAGAACAAAACATGTTTGATGTATAAAATCATGCTAATGGTCGTTAACAAAATCTATTTGTTTCAAACTTGATCCTGGATAAATGTTCCTTGGAAGTAAAATAATGCATGAAATACATTTGCCAATTTTGATGATGCCGCATGATTCTTTAAAAAGTTAGCTTTTGTTAATATTGTATGAAGGCTAGTGGGAGCAAGATTACTTGAAATGAACGCGGCATAATATTGTCATCTTGATAAAGGAAGGAAAAAAATAATAATATTTGTACTTGTGGAAAGTGCAATATCTTAACATTTTCCTTATTATGGTATCTGTATTAGTTAAACCATGGCATTAATCAAATAGCAAGACACCATGAATTACTATTTTTTTCATGGTTAGATTTGCTTATTGACCATTTCCACTAATCTAAAAGGTTAGGGATATTGAAATAGTGCATGATTAATTATACATGTCATTGATAAGTATAATTTATACAAGAAGTAAACCATATCTCTATTTATTTATGAAATAAAAAAGAATATGCTAATAGTCAGCTCATATAGGAACTAAGTGTCTCGCATCTTATGCTGATTGTTTTTTATTTAATGACTGCGAAAAGATTTGGTTAAAATTAGAGGAACTCAAATCCAAATCAGGTTACCAATATTTAACATAATGCAATTTTACCAAAACTAAGCCAACTGGTACATACACACATATATATATATATATATATATATATTATAATTGCATTAGATTGGTTGAATAATGTTACTATGTTCAACACACTTAACCTACTCCCCATTCATGGCATGATTTTTTTGCATTATTTATTAGTATGAAAGTACTAATAAATTTATTAATGCATGGAGATAACTTTTGCTATTAATTTCATTATTATCAAATTATCAACCATCAATGCCTAATTTTTATAAGTTTTCAATTTTTTTTTTTTTTTGTAAGGTTGTGCCTGAGGTTTTTGAATTCAAATATTATGGGTTTTTTTCATAATTTAAAAATTTAGGTTTTCAAAGTAGGGATTTTTTAGGAGGAGTTTGGTCATTGGGGAATAAAGAAAAAAGTCTAAAAATAGAAAGATATAAAGATACAAAGGATAAAATTTGTGTTTTTAGAATTTGTATATTTAGTTTTGTGATTTCAAGATGCTTTTAAATTTTTATTGCATGGCCAAATATTTCACATAAGAATTCATGATTGGTAATTTCAAAAATTATAAAATATCATAATTTCAAACATATTTAGATGTACGCCAAAGTATTTAATTTTATAGAAAAACAAAGGAAAACTTGACCACACTTTAAAATCTTTGGCCCTCTTTAGTTGTTGGCTTTAGTCATCGAACAACAGCTATCTCACATGGCTGAGTGAATGTCCCAAATAGAGTCTTTATTTGATTTATCTTTTCAAATCCTTGCTTACTTATTGAGATAATAGTGATAGGTGTTTTGCCCTAAAGGTTATTCTAACAATAGCATTACTTAGTTACCAACCACATATTATGGATCTAAGTCTTTCATGATGCATTCCTAAATATTTAGATCTAAATAATTATAAAGCTGAAGAGATTTTTTCTCTCTTTTTAAAAAATAATGCCAATATTTCAATGAAAGAGACAAGCTCGTGCTTGGAGGCCGTGGAAGGTAAGATTTATAAATCAAAATATTACCCATACATGTTCTATCAACATCACCAGTAAATATTAAAACATTATTTAGGCATTATCCAAAAATAATCTCACCAATGGTTTTTTGTGAGCTTTTAGCCCATGTCAATCTCGATAATGTATAAATGTTTTGAATATTTCCAAAAGTTAAAAGGTTACCTTGTATGTTAAAAAATTGAGATTATATGACAACATTGTAAGAAGCCCATGTTACCTAACAAGCAAGGCCTCTATTTTGTATAATCACAACTCTATATATTATTTTATATTTTTATTAACTACATGTAAAATATTATTTGATTTTAACTTTTATTTACAATACTTTTTTCTAAGCATGTAACACAAATGTCTCAAACTCTTGTCGCACAAGGCCAATTTCAAAGCCTTTGTTTGGATCAATGTAAAAGCATATTCCCAAAATCTAATATTTCATGAGTGACACCTAGCACTTTAAGGTGGCATGGCTAATTTTGAGTAGGTAACATGCCTCTTAATAAAATCTTTAATGAAATATTGATGGTCAAACATTGTTAAAACCTTTTTAAGAGCAAATTGTTCAGATATAAAATTTCCATTGTTTGTATTTGGTTCCCACAATAAGAGAAATAAGAATCAATATATTTTTCCAAAAATGTCCCCTAATTCCATTTTGATTGTCTGTTTTAGGTTATATGATGTACATATCACTTTATTTCAAAAGTACTTGTCATAATTTGTTGCAAAAAAAAAAAAAAAAAATCCAACCTGCAATCATAATGACATATTCATTTTTTCGAACTACATAAAAAGTCCTATTGAATCCTAACATCACAAGTCATAACATGCTAAAGTACATAACAAATTATAATGCCAATAACATCTAACCAAATAAGTATAGCATATCATAGTAAGGAATAATAAGTCATGATGCCTAATATGCATGATAAATATATATATATATATATATATATTCATATAACCATAGTACCTCCCCTAATCTCAAATAAGCATGTAACAAAAGTCTAACAAATGACACTGTCCAACCAATACTTAAACATAATAACATAAAATCCTATATATGACTAGATGAAGCACCACTATCAAGAGTAAGAAATAGAAGTTTCAGCATAAATGGCTTCTTTATCTCAATCGGTAGAGGAAAGAAAACTGTAAGTTTATTTTAACCTTCACAATCAATTCAATTGCAGTCATATTGTCATCACAACTTAAGCAATCAATTTTCATTGACTCTTTATTGCATTCATATTTATTCATATTTTTTAATTAATTAATATTCAATGACCTTCTTGCCTTCTTTATTACGATATCCGTCTAGATCATAACGTATAAATTCATAATGTTAAACTATAATTAATATTTTTTTAATTATTTAATATTTATAATGTATAAATATTTTTAATTAATTAATATTCATAATGTATTAATATTTTTTAATTAATTAATATTCATATTTATTATAGTACTACGATAAAATATTCCATTAAAGATTAGGTAAGAGTTAACTTTGATTATATACAGGAATTCCAAATTTCAGTAGAAATTTATGTAGATATGAATATTAATTAATTAAAAAAATAATGAAACTAACTTCAAATTTGAGCTAATAATTGAAATAAAATATTAATTACTATAATAATCTTTAAGATAGAAAATTATGAATAATAATAATAAACAGCTATAACCTTTTAAATAAAACTATTTATAGATTTATAGGATAGATATGCTATTCTAATTAATATTATCGCATATCAACAAACATCTAATATCAGAGAAATAATTTATTATATAAGTAATAAATAATAAATAGATGTAGTTGTTCTTATCATAATACTTTACTTTATTCTAATATTATAGTTTAATGCATATACATTTGTGAAGATATTCAAATAGATATTATAGTTGTTTAAAATATACATGATTATCTATTTTATTTTTTATAACAAAGACACTATTCCGGCATATTTCTTATTTATTATTTATCTTATTCCTATTATGAATCTTTAAGCTTTAAAACGTCCTATATATTATAATTAAGTCTTTTTCTTTCAACTTTTTATTTTATTTTAATGGATTTTGAGAAGTTTATTAGATCATATATGCATAGTTTGTGAGTAAAAGATTCAAGGCTTTGATTGTTCTCAAACATGCTATAGTTATATTTAGTTCTCTTTTGTGCCAATAGAGTTTGAAAAAAATAAAAGTTAAATCTTCATATGAATCTTAAATAGCCTTTGTTATTTCTTTAAATTTTGTTTTGAACCATGAAAGCCTAAGTTATTTGTATTATAAGTTTTTTATTTTTCAAAATTATTATTTTTTTATATTTGTGAGCAATTCAGTAAAATTATTTTAAGAATTCTATTTCCATCTTGATTCCGAATGAAAGAATAGAAATTCAAATCCATGATTTTAACTTTATTCCAATTGTAAGAATCGAAATTCAAATTCTGATGAAAATCATTAGAACTATGGAATTAAAATTTTATTTTTGTAGAAATTGGTTCGCAACAAGCTATTAACTGAGTAAGAGTAAATTTGCAGAAGAAAATAATTTATAGAAGCAGGCATATAAATAGTAAGTTTATGAAATTATATGTATGTATGTGTGTATAGTTTTTAATTTTATATATATTTATGTATGTATGTATGTATATATATATATATGTATGTAGGTGTGTATGCATGTGTACAATTTTTAATTAAATGCAAGTTAAAGCAAACAAACCATTATGTTGAGGGCATACCTTCAATTAAAAATTTATAAAAATATAAATGTAAATAATAAATTTGTAAAAAAATATAGACTCAATTGCTCTACTATTATAACTATTTTTAAGAATTCCAAGCCTCAATCCCCTTCGTTAGAACTCACCATTCACTTGCTTTTTGCCAATCCACATATAGCTAAAAGTATAATAGTAAAAGTAATATTTATATATATAATTTTAAATATTAAATATTTATAAGAATATATGAAAAGAGATGAAAAATTTTAAAATATTGTGATGTCCACAAATTTAAACTTTATTGTCATATAAAATATTGTAGAAGTTACGTCATCGACTTCTCCACCAATCCAATCGGACTACCATCAGATTAAGGGTTTGTGTCTTTGCTCTTTATGCTAGATTGCATGCGGGCCACCTCAAAGAAATCGACATATATATATATATATAAAGCAAAATCAAAGAATCAACTAAAATAATTGGAACATAAAGCAACGCTCTTTAACCACAAAAAAACCAACAACACGTAGGGCACATGAAACCCTAAAAAATCCCTCATTCTATCACTACAATGCTTTAGAAGATGCTGTTTCATGTTTAAGAAGCACTGCTAATCCATTACGAGCATATTTGTCACAATGGATAGTTTGGAACCAATATAACATTTTGAAGACTTAATATTAGATTTAGTCCTATGAAACCCATCATATTTATACGTATGGCATATCAAACGTGACGAGATTGAAAAACTTAACCTCTACTCTGTATATTTGAATCCCGAAATGAGATTGAAAGTTAATTTACTAAATTACTCTTTTTAAGACTTAATATTAAATTCAATCCTATGGACCATCATATTTATGGTCATGGCATATCAAGTGCGATGAGATTGAGAAACTCAACCTACACCTATATTTTCGAATGTCGAGATGAGATTGGAAGTTGATTTACTAAACTACCCTTTTTGCTTTCATCTTCATGCCAAGCCCTTATCACTTTCAACTTCCACGACTCTTCAGTTTCCTTTGGGCCTTTGCCGTCCATGGTGCTCCTCTCTTCCTCTCTTATCTTTGGTTCATTGTGATATCTCCGTGGATGGGGTTCCCATCTTTGTTGCTGCAAGTTATTTGATAGTTACTACTTTTCTCCCCCTCTTTATCTTCTAGGATTTTTTTAGTCTTAGATTGAGTTTGTGTGCTAATGTATTGATGTGTGAATCAGGCTATTTAGTTTACTTTAAGCAAGAATATTTAAATTTGTTTATCCTTAGAAGGAGTTTATAATGATTCTTCAATGCATTGCAAGATTAGTTAGCTATCCTAAATTTATCATCCCGACTCCCTTGCTTTTGTGAAAAAAATTAAAATAAGCAATTTGAGTAGACTAATTTTGATAGTAAGAAAAAAAAATGGTATTTTAAAAAAATTAAAATTAATTGAATCCAACTCAGTCCAATGCTTATGTCTCAAACATCATAAATTAGTTTACATTATAATCATACCTATTTCCAATCTTATATTTTAAATATTTTAACCCAATTCAATCCATTCCAATGCAATACCATTAGTTTAATAATACCATACCGTTTAATAATACTATTCCAATCTGATGCGGCGTTTCAGAGCTGGCGTGCACCCTACTTCCACCATAAATCACAACTAACTCACGACGTGGTGACACGTCATTCGCCGCACTGGTCTTCTTACACGAAACCAACGTAGCGGATCGCACCACGATCGCTTATTTCCATGCTGCAGGATCCTCTCCGGGCCCTTACCAATACACGTTCTACTGCCTTTCATTCACCGTTTGATCACTGGGAGTCATTTGAACGGACAGCTGATAATTTAATTTCAAGTATATGGTAAAATCACTTCTTGGAGCCGATCCGACCTAATCTGCACTACCCTCCCATCGGCCGTATAAAATAACGTTTCGAGCCTCCGGAAGCCCTCGGCGCGGAACGCAGAGGAGTTCGCAACCGTTTCTATTCACCTCGCCCCGAAGGCGCTCAGAGAAATAAGGTTTGAAACCCTAACCCTAGATCTAATCCAAGCAAAATCTTTCATAAATTCTAGTATTAGAAGAAGATTTGGGTTTTCCGAGCTTGTGGATGCTTTGAATAAGGGTTTTGAGTTCGATTTGATTCGAATATATTGATCGATTTTTTTGTATTCTGGGGTGCTAGGATGGATCGGTACCTGAGGGTGGAGAAGCCGAGGGCCGAGGAGCCGATCCACGAGAATGAAATTCGGATAACGAGTCAAGGGAGGATCAGGAACTATATTACCTATGCCATGACGTTGCTTCAAGTGATTCCTTTCTCTCCTCTTTTATATGACGGAATTTTGGTTTTGATTCGTTTTCTAATTGGAAGGGCTAATTGTAGTCAAAAGGCTGAATTATTCTATCTTTTTTAAACTCAATCGGCTTCTGTTTTCTTCAAATCTTGGTGCATTTTGCTACTTTTACACTTCATGATAGATTGATTGCAATCAACTATTCCATGGTTCGGCCTGGTAGTCGAAGCGTTCCCAGAGTCGGGGTACACAAGCGAACCTTACACTGTCCATGGGATAAATCACGAGCTAGCCCTTTCCCTTGCCACGAACAGTTTGTAACGAGGAGGGAACTTGTTGTTCACAACCCCAGCTTGGCTTCTATTGCTGAAGTTTATTTGCTTATTTCGAACATTCTACTTTTGTTGATATTTAGTCCAATAAAGTCGTAGCTTCTGGAAAGAGAAGACTTATTCCAAATTGTCAGCATATAAGTAGCTATTAGCAAACTTGAGTTTTTTCATAATGGAAATGCTAGTTGCCGCCTACCATTTGTTTCCCACTATCACGTATTCCAGACATCCTCCTTTGGTGAAGTAGCTCTAGATCGCAAGCAAAAAAGCTAATTCTACTCTAAGTTGCAATAAGTATTTTTGACAGTTAGAAGTCCATGGCTCTAGGCTCTAAGGGGAAGAAGTGAATTTAAGACTTGAAACCCACCTTTTAGTGGGCTGCCGCTTCAACTTGCTGACGAGGTTCTTTTTAATATCTTTGTTGTTTAATGTATCTTCTTTGCAAATTTACTTCTTTATATGTGTACTCCTTGCTACAACTTGAAATGACATACATACCTAGATAGGATTAATTTAACATAGATGAGAATGTTATAGTGTATATGAGCAAGGGTTTACTTTGAAATACATAAAAAAGAGTTGATATAAAGGTTTAAAATTTCGTGGGACAGAGGTGTCCCGGTTTTTTAATGAAATAAGACATCTCGCGTTTCATCCCATATCGATTCTTGACTTGGTTAAGCGTTCCTGTACTTGCTTGGGATGTTTTTTCTTAAAAAAAATTATTTACGAAACTTCAGTGTTTTATTTGATTTTTAAATATATTTGAACTTCAAAAGTTATATTTTTATGATAAATTAGATTTATTTAAAATTGACATTATAATATATTATGACCGAAACAAGATAGGATGGGACAATTAAGATTGGACCCAGAATTTTTCTGTGATGAGATGCCTTGGCTATCTCGGCCCTTGTCTTGCGAAGACTTGAATCACTGATTGGCATTACTACTAATCTAGTATGCAATGTTGTGAACTGTTTGATATGGCTCATCATGTGTAACGATCATTAGGAAGTGAAAAATACAATGAAGGATATTTAAAGAGGATAGAACCTAAGCAAGTGAAACAGATACAGCTCGAATGGTTATAAATATTGGTGGACTAGATTCATAAGGCTAGCCACTAATGCTATTTATAATATTAAGTTCAAATATTCCATTTCTATTGACAAACTCTTTAAGATGGAGGTAGTGTCAATTGAGGATAAATTGCGAGAAAGATAATTTAGATGGTTTGGACAATATAGGTACAGGAATGCACCGGTATGAAGGAATGATTCGATACATGTAGAAAGAAAAGAAATAGAGATAGATTGAAAATCACATGGAAGTAGTAAGGAAAGACTTGATATCTCTTCATTTTACAAAAATTATGGTCCTAAACCAAGTGAAATGGAGAAAAAGGATTCATATAGCTGATCCTTACTTTGAGATTAATGTTTAGTTGTTATTATTGTTTGGAAAGTCTTCAACCATATCATTTTTCATGGGCCATGTGTATTTCTCTTGAGACATTATAATTTTATGCTTGCCCCTCTAATGTGCTCACCAATATGTTAGTTCAATCCATTAATCAAACATTTTCGTTGGTAAGTTGTATTGTGTCATGAATATACCACGACTTCCTTAAAAAAAATCCAACTTAGTAATCCCAGCTAGTAAATGAAATGTGAAAAAAAAAAAAAAAACTATTTTTCCATCCAGTGCGCTATTTTCGAATGCAAGTTATTCTTCATTTTTGTTTGCATGTTTTTGCTTATGCATACTCTAACATGTAATTATATGAGTCAAATGCATAAATAAACTATATGGTGTGGAGGATATTTATGTTCTTACATCTAGACTCTCTCTCTCTGTCTTGGAGGGGGGAGGTTGTGGTGTTGTGACTTGTAGTGTGCATGCCAATGGGCTTTGAGATCAATGACTAGAGTGTTTTGTTTCAAATTTCAATTGGAAGCTTGGCTCAAGACTTACTATTGATTCTATTTTCATCACTAACCGTTATATATGTTCTTGTTTCCTTGTTAGAAATCAAAGATTCTAGGTTCGATTCTTGGGTGGTGCATTTCGAAAAATCTGGACTTAGATAATAATGGCGTTGGAAACATGGCACTGATTTTTTTTTTTTTAGTATATTATGAGTGAGAACGGATCTTATATTGTGCAATATGGATATGCCATTATTAGACATGCACCAGTTGAATTGAGCTGGATTCAGGCCAGACCTGCATCTACTATAAAGGAAATTTTCTAGGCCTGAGCCCAGTTTGATCTGGCTTTGGATTTGAGATCTAGAGCCTTAACCCGGCCTAAAACATGTCTTAGAGGCTCAGGCCTGACCTGGCAGCGTGAACCAACCCAAGCTTGATATCAATCTTGATCAAGAGAGGAGAGGGGAGGGGAGTGGAGTGGTTTTTTGCATCTTCATGGCCTTGACCAAACTAAGGGTGGGGCAGGGATGATGGTGTGACATGAGAGAGAAAGGGAGGGGGAGGGGTGATCTTGCGATTGGCCAGCCATGGCAACCTTTACCGGAAGAAGAGGAGAGGGAGGGGGTGGTACTGCTATCAGTTAGCCATAAGGCTCTAGTAGCCAAGGGGCCTTGAGGCCTCGATATAAGATCAGAGAGGAAGAGAGAGGACGGGAGGAGGGGTGGTACTGTGACTGGCTAACCATCAGGCTTCTAGTAGGTGGCAATTGTGGGTTTAGATGCATGTTGGGCCAAGCTGGTCCGTGTTTCGTCAACCTAGCCTATATTATAGCAAGGTTGGACCAATATTTTTATGGTGTGGCTGAGCCCAAGTCACAAACTTTTGGCCTGATTTGAAGCTCGACAGCTTGGGTCAGCGATGTATGTGCTCAATAGTCCAATCCTATCTGGCCCAATACAACCAATAGACATACATACATACGCACACAAAAATAACACAAATATGGTATTAAAGTTATTGGCCATACAAGTAAAGATGCTAGTTATGTAAGGAGTCATTCTTCTTATTAAGAATTGTGTAATTATTGATATAGGTTTGGAATTTTGAACATGACTATCGAGGAAGAATTATGAACATGACTATGGAGAAAGAACGAGAGTTTTTTTTTTTTTTTTGAATTTTGATTCGTTACTAATTTAGACTAGTCCGATTTCAACCCAAGCTCGCTTGTAACTTGTTGGATTGAGATTTAGCTTGGTGTCTAGCATCTTTGGCTAAGCTTGAGATCATCTATAACTCAGGGTCCACTCGATTTACCACCTTAGTCAAGGAGTCTTGAGACCTCAACCAGAGGGTTTTTTTTTTTTTTTTTTTTGGAGAGAGAGAGAGAGAGAGAGAGAGAGAGAGAGAGGAGGTGGGTTGAGGTGAAACCATGGAGGCTGGTGGTGTACCTGTGTAGAACAGAAGAGAGGGAGAGAATTAGGGATCTAGTCTTTTAATTCTCCCCCTGTAATGCCCCAAGCTTACTCGCTAGCCCAACTAACTTCTAGCGGGCCGAAACCACGTGGCCCAAAAACTCGAGTGGAAGTTAATGGGTAGCAAGTAGACTTGAGTTATAAGCATATGATCCATTTCTCTTCCATCCAATGTGGGACTAAATTTGGGGTATCACAATCTCCCCACCTTATAATGCGACATTCTCATCGCACGCCACAAGCTAGTCAGAATCTACCCCGAGTCGAATCGTTGGTGTTGTAAGGGTGGCTCCATCTCATGGTGGGATTCTACCATCGCCCCATGGATAGCCCTTTCCTTATACCCACCAACTTTCGCACACTCGGGTCGGCTCTGATATCATTTGTAACGCCTCAAGTCTACCGGCTAGCCCAACTAACTTCTAGCGGGCCAAAACCACGTGGCCCAAAAACTCGAGTGGAAGTTAATGGGTAGCAAGTGGACTTGAGTTATAAGCATATAACCCATTTCTCTCCCATCCAATGTGGGACTAAATTTGGGGTATCACACCCCCTTTTCCCTATTTCATTTCACATTTTAACTTTTAAAAATAAGTAATATAATTAATATCTAATAAATAAATTATATAAATATAACATATATTTGTCAAGCAGGGTTGGGTTAAAAAAAATGCACAGTTCAAGCTTGGCCCAAAATTAGTTGGGCCTAAAAAATAGAGGCCCGGCCTGGGTTGATTGGTTGAAAACCAAAACTCAGGCCTGACAAAAAATGGGTTGGGCTCGGCTGAGTTCACCGTCATATGTAGATTCTATCATTGGATTTGTGGTTTTCTTATGTTAATATTTTTTTACTTATTGTATTATTTTATTTGTATCTTTCATTACTGAAATCGAGGCAAATATCAAAAACCTGATTCTTGTTTGGGTTAGAATCCATCTCAGTTTAAGGACCTCTCTGCAGGCACAACAAGTTGGTCGGCTTTAAATGCAGCATAGTGTGTTTTGTACTCTGTTGCTCTTTAATATGCTAATCCATGTATGACTGATAATCAACATTGAAACTTAGGTTATGATTCTTATACTTTGATGTCTCTTTGAGTTTTAAGCTGTATGATTTTTTGATGATAGCTTAATTTCAACAAAATATGTCCTATTGGAAATGATTTCCAAGGTGCATATTCGATCTTTCTTTCTCGTTAAGTATGTTAGAGATGAGGGGCTTGCAATGCCAGGTGGTAGATGTAGCTGTGGAGTAATGTTCCATAATTTGGAACATCATGATTCGTCAAATTATATTCCGTAATAGACGTTATAACTTATGAATTTTGTGTATTGTCTGTTGAAGTATTTCTCACACCGTGGCAATTTATTTTCTATAAGATGTTTCCTTTCATTTTCTTCTTTGCCTTGTGATGATTATCATGGCTATTGATTTTGTCCAAATTAGCTGAGTGGATAACCTTTAAGCTTTCTAGGTTAAGTAAGTTGTGATCCTACTAGCTTGATATTGCTAATTAGTTAACCATGTTGAATGATATTATTCTTCATCCAGCTATCTAATCCCAAATTTTTCAATTACTAACGGGGATTAGTTTTTGGCCATGCATATTTATTGCTCAAGTACTACGAAAGAAATAATCTAAAATGATATCTTGTTTTATTTAGTGTAATTGTATGCTTCATCATGTTATTTTCTTACATGCATCTTTGTAGGAAAAGGGGTCTGAGAAAATTGTTCTTAAAGCCATGGGAAGAGCAATCAACAAGACAGTGATGATTGCAGAGCTGACCAAGGTTATTATGATTACTGTTATATGAATAAAGGAGGCATTGACAGCTAAGACACACACTGATACATATTTTCTAATTTTCTTAAATTACATATTTGATTGTAGTATGTTTCCTTAATAAATATATGGCATCTTTTCCCAGAGAAGGATCGTTGGTCTCCATCAAAATACATCAATTGAGTCTACTGATATAACTGACATGTGGGAGCCACTGGAAGAAGGCCTTCTCCCGTATGGAGCACTACTTATCATTTACTTCCCACACCGTGCTCCCACCCCTCCTCCCTCCCCCCCCCAAAACCACCATGTGCATTCTTTGCTTTGAAATATTTGTGTTGGCTAATACATGTTTCTGTGACAGTCTAGAGACTACTCGCCATGTGTCCACAATAGCTATAACTTTGTCCAAGAAGGAGCTTGATACTTCATCCCCAGGGTAAATAGGAGCTCATCTCTCTTTAACTAATTGTGAGAATTTTTTTATTAATTTGCAAGGATCTTTGCCTACTTGCATATGATATGTTGTTACAGATAATTGAGACACATGTCTTTGGCATATCTAGTAGAATTAAAGCCGGGGTTAAGTGTAGTGGTGCTGTTAGGGTGTTTTCACGGGAGCATGCCTTTAATAATGTAGTGGAAATTATATAGAACGGTGAGGCCTACGATACATTATTCAAAATGCTACTAATAAAGAGTGCCATTACACTCAACATAAGCATTGCAGGGATGAGAATGCTTTTGTTGATATGTGGTGTAGAAAGGATAGGGTGAGTGGTCAATTCATCAGAGAAAGTGTAACAGCTTTGCTGAGGGACCTACTAACATGGTATCAGCATTTGCATCAAAAGCCTATGCAATCCCCTGACGAGAACTGGTGCTTGGGTTGTGTTAATGGGAGGTAAACTTTGCAAGTATAATACAAGTTGCTTCTAATAAGAGCTCATAAAAATATTGCATGCATATGCACATGAAAGAGAAAAATAATAGGAGTGGGAGGGTCCGTTCAATCAGTCCCCTCACAAAACTGTAATGACGGTGGTTGGGCCTCATGGATGGTTTTATGAAAAATTGGCTCAGATGAATGTCACAGATGGATTTTGTAAAATGGCAAAGCTTCTTGACAACAATTATTCATTCTCTTTTATGTAATTTAGATATATAGATGTAGATGCTAAGGCATGATATGTTTTTATTATTCAGGTCTTATATTTGATGCAAGAGAGATGGTTATATATTACTTAGCATGGAAACTATTACATAAATATGTCAAAGAAGGGGCTGGAAAGGTGCTGAGGTTGTGAAACCAAGGCATAAGAGGAATATGAATCATCACACCAAATTCACCTCGATGCAGCCATCTGCAAGATGATCATCCATGTACCCTTGGAAATTATGTGCAAAAAGGATACATGCAGTGGAGGAAAAAATGACATGAATAGGAATCTAACATATATATTTTAGAACATGATATGCCGTATTGATGTGGACTACTGCATATCGAGTGTACCATATCGGTACCAAATTGAGATTCGTTATCAATGCATACTGAGTCTCGAGTCTTAGTACACTAAACTGGCTTGCATTGCTGTATTAACACTATACTAGTGTGGCACCAATATGGTTTTCGACACCGAGATGATGAACCTTGTTGTAAAGGATGTTGCCACTTTTGTTCTGATAGTATTATCTAGTAATGGATGAAATGCGGTCTGAACAGTGATCTTTGAATCAAAGTATGGTCCAGTGGGTACCAATGCCAAGTAGAAAGAAGATAATCTGATTGTAATTGGATAGATAAAGTGCCCTTAATCTACCATAATATTTGTTTGGTGAAGGGGTGCAAAGGTTCACTATGGCTAATATAACTCCAATGGTATGGTATGGGTACTACTCATGATTTTGATTTCAAAGCATGGTGGGACAGTGGCATCTGGTCTCCTCACATCTTTGTATTCGATGGTGATATAAACTCATGAGTTAGCCTTTTATGAAAAATTGGCTGTGTTATAAGCCATGATTGGTTTTTATAAAGTTGGCTAAGGCTGGATGGCCATGATGACTTAGCTTGATCTAAAGGTCAAGAAAGCTTCTTGATGGAAACTTATTTGTATTTCTGAATTAGTATGTATGAATGTTGAAGGATTCTAAGTTGGATGAATGTTGCATGGATAAGAATAGAGAATCGAATTAGGAAATGTCCAAATGTTTGACATAACAAGGACAGGGATAACAAAGGAAAAAAAATAATTTAATTAAACTTTATATTTTTGAATATTGTATAAAAGGAAAAAAAATGGAAGATATTTTGGTTTAGGTTCTTTTACTCTATGTTTCTCATTATCAAAAGGGCAAAAAAGAAGATATTTTGCAAAGTTATTTCAATATCTACATCCTTGACCATCTTTGAAAAAGGAAAAAAAGGTTGCTTCCACCGTTATCATTGTGGATTGAACTCATTATTGGAAAAGTCAAATTGTTCAGGTGAATATCCAAGTGTCCAATGTGTATCTGATTTGGGTAGACACGAATTCTGGGAGCACATTGCAATCGTCCATGTAACACATCTGATTGCAAGGCATGGAATCAGGCTTGTTTGTTTTGCATATACCAGTCTCCATTTTTGCATGCATGGTTCGTACACTGTTTTGTAGTGTCCAACATTGTCTCGGATCTAGCAAAGTTATTGGATAGCTATTAATATTTTCTTACTTAGTCTATGGCCAACCTCATTTACATGTGCAAGAAAAAGTTATATTTTGTTGTGAGGTTTTTGGAATCATATCTTAGTGCAACATATTTTTTGTGCCTGGCTGTGAAACCATCGTCAACCATCCACCTTTGTCCATCAAGGCTTGAATCAGCATGGATGGTATTTCTGCAAAGGTCATAAAGCTGAATAAGAATGCTTGGTGAATGAGGATTTATTTCTAAAGCCACCCAGAATAGTAGGGACAAGTCTTGATGGTTATTGTTATTATTGTACTTCGAGCAAACTTTGTTACAGTCAAGTTGTTTTAATTTGAATCAGCTAGTATTCTTATCTTCATGATACTGTCCTTGATAGAACTTGTATAGGTACAAATTATTTTTTTGGATAATTAAAATTTAAACCCCATAGTTTGAGGTAAATAGCAATTTAAATCCTAGACTTAACACTTCATAATGTATGTGATAATAAATCCTCTATCTACCTCCCTCAGTAACAGCATATCTGGGAGTGAGTTGGGCTGTTATAGGGTTATGATTGATGATATGCTTATCACATTTATCATTTGCTGACAAGCACATGCAACACTTGGATAATTGTCAGGATTTTATGATTCAAAGTTCTCTTGACCATTGAATATGTTGCCAATGATGTTGCATATAGATTGTAATAGTGAGCTATTAATCGCATATTATGCCAAGGCCAGAACGGGACCTTTTGTGCTTGCAGCATTTTAGGCTGCAATCTTTCTTTCTTGGTAATTTTTAACATTTGTAATAACACTGACAATCAAGATTCACAAACTCTTATCAATGATCTAGGGTTTCTTGTCTTACCTACATTTGTTTTGCTTTGAGTATTTTACCCTTAAAAGCCAATGAAAGATGACCTTGGAGATAGTGAGTGCCCTCTATTTTCTTAGTTCTTAGGACAATAACAGAGTTTGTCCCCAAATTAATAGTAGAATAATTATATTTCAGATTTGCCAAATATAGTCTGAAATGATGATTTCACCCCACTGTTTCTTTAGAAAGTCAGCATCATCGTATATGAACAAGTGACAATAAAAGAATAATCAGATACAGAAGACTTGAGCATGGCCTAGTGCCTCATGGTTTTACATCAAGGTACTGATAGCACATCACCTTCCACAAGGGTGGTTGACATTTCATCAATGATTGGTGGTCATCATCATTTCACCAATAAGATATCCTTCTCTGGTAGGAAAGAACATGTTTCATTAATATTCTCTAAATATCTGACTTTTTTTTTTGGATCTATAAACATTTATAAAACCCTCAGTTTCATAGACTCAATTATATTTTAAACACACCATAAAATGTAAGATTTTATGGAGGTCCAAATGATTTTTGAAACAAGACTTATAAAAAATTTTCCTGACCAGAAAGATACATAAAATAGGATTCTGAGGCTCTATTCTTGCTTAATACTCTTGAACCCACCTAAAAGATTACAATACAGAAAAACCTGATAAGTACTTAAAAAGAAATCCAAATGGAACTTAAATTCTTATTTTGAAGTAACTGGGAAAGAGTGAATATTCTTGTGGAAAAGGATTTTTCTATGTGGCCAGGATTCATAGGCAAGAGTGTGGGTATGGATTCTTTTATATGATAAGAGTCTTCAAACTCTCCCAATATGGTCCAACATCTGTGCAATTCTTAATTGTCATCAACAAAGATGTGGAAGAACTTAAAGCATATGATAATTAAAGGATGCCGTGAATTATTATTTTTTATTGTCAGGTATTATTGCAAGGAAGCAAGTTGGGATATTCATGTCATCTTGATTGATACATGTTACTAGACTGCAAAGTATGATTATATAGAAATCAGTTCAGATCAAATTTATTTGGTTCAGTTTCCACTGGAATATTTCTTATCTTTGTGGTTGACTTTGCAATCAAGATATGCTGTTTCAAGTTGCCTTGTGAATCTATTGCTGGTTCTAACTGCTAATCTAAGTTCGGTTGAACAAATTTTCGATTCAACCTTATTTTTTGAACAGATACCAATTACCTATACCAGCTGACCAAGTGAAGCTTTTGACAGATATTGATCATGAAGAAGGTAAAACCACAAATATGCATTTTGGTTAGCTTTTCCTTTCTGCACATGTGCATGATCCAGTTGAATATATTTGTTTCAATTTCATGGAATTAGAGACCTTGACTGGTGTGCGTGGAAGAGGACGTGGTGGTCGTGGAAGGGGAAGGGCTAGAGGTACTATGCTCTGCTTTATAGTAGAAGGAACTATTTATAGCCTTTCCTCAATATGTAATTAATTGTGATCTTGTTATGTTGATCTGGTTAGAAGTAAATCTATTAGGATGCCAATTTTGAAACATGTAAATATCGACCTTTTGCACTTATTGACATCAACGCTTTCAAACAGGAAGTCTGGCTGCATATTTCAATCGTTTAGTTGTTTTTTATGTAATCATCTGTCTGTGTGTGCATGTTTGAATTCATTCAAAGACAATGTATTTTGTTAATGTTATGTCCAATTTATGTCTCAGCTACTATTGAGATGTCACATAGTGGATCAGTATAATGCTGTGAAATTCATTTAAGTTGTGAAAAATTCATCTGGCTTGGCTAGTAAGATGTGAGTCATCTTGGTTCAATGATCAGTAAGGTGTCAATGTCCTAACACTTAGACATGGAAAAATTGTTTGACGAGCCATAACAATTCAGTGAAAAGCAATGGGTTGTCCCTCACTCACGTTATATGTGCTTTGTAGTACATTAAGGTATAAAAAACATTGCCCTTAAGGGATTGGAACTGCAGTGAGCTTAGGTTTTAGGTTGATATAGAAAGGATCAATCTGATTTTGCGATCCTTTTATCCCTTTTTCCCTATCTTTTTAACATGCTCCACCCGCTACATGATAAACTGCTGAAATGATGCTGCTAATCTTTCTATTTCAGTAGCAGTTTAATATGCATATTAATTCAATCGATTCATTATTTACCTACAATTCTCTAGTTACAGGGTATAGCAATGGGGTGGTGGCAGATCATGATGCAGATGGTGGTGACCATGGATATGGTGGTAGAGGGGGAGGCCGTGGAAGAGGCCGTGGTTTCCGTGGACGTGGAAGAGGCTATGGTGGTGGTTATGGTTATGGCAGTGGTTACGGTGGAGATAGACATCAAGGATCCAATGGGTATGAGTACAATGGACCTAGAGTACCTCCACGACAAGGACGTGGTGAGCTCATACGTTACTTTTATCACTAATATGATGTTCAACCATTAAATTAATCCATGATCTTTCTGTCCATTAAATTCCCTGATTTGGTGGGGAGCAACAAAAAATGTTTGAGATATTACATAATTTTAGCTAAACAAAGACAAAAACAGTATTCATGCTATCTTTGTGGTAATTTTGTGAATATCTAGAAATGCAGAGTGTTGGTTTTTTATTAATTAAAATTGCATGAATTATCATAAAGTTTGTGATTTTTTTTTGGGTCAGTTAGCTGTTAGTAAATTCAACAGTTTTGGTATGATATCCTCAATTTTCTAATCAATCACTCTTTTCCTTTTATTATATCAATTTTTTATGCAAAAAGTTTGAGAACAATTACAGTTCAAGTAATTTTTGGGAAACTCCTGTCCTGGATCTTTCATGATATATGGTTTGCAAACCAATTATGCTGACAGTTTGAAGTTTCAGGCAGCACAGAGATTATAAATTATGCAATAATTTGGAGAATTTGCCAGCGGTACGGGAGATTTTCAGAGGATATACATAGTAGTGGACAAGAAAACAGATCATCTATAAGAGAGACAACAATGAGCATTATTTTCAACAGAAAACAACATATTAGGTTAAGCAATAATTCACAAGCTTTTCCTGAATAAGTGATGAATAGTCTCTAGATCAGTTGTGTATTTGAAGTATCAAATACAACCACTGGTTTGTTGTTCAGGAATTGTTTGACAAATTGTCTGGCCAAAAGAAAATAGAGGATCTTTCGATTTTGCATGTGCACCTTGATGGTATCCATTTACCCTTTTAACATTGAAAGCATAGTTTTAGGAGCAAACTCAAGTGCAAATGGCTGAGTGTCCGATCTGCCTTCATGTTGCCCCTGCAAAACTGGCCTGTTAGTCTGTATGTTGCTCCACACACCTTTCTTATGGAAGCAGATTGAGATGTGCTCCAATGTTGTATGAGTGCAAGATGCACATATGAGTGCGTATGAATTGTGGAGTTCTGCTTTAAGCTCAATGCTGCCATGTGTCCTGCATTTATTGTAAGAACTACTACCTGTTAGGTGAAAAAGCAGAATGGGTTATGGTAGATCTGGTTACTTCACAGTTAAATATGGAATATCTGGAAGCATGAAGCTACAAATCCATCAGCCCATGCACATTAAAAAGAAGGGGCATTGCCCAGTTATAGTCCCAGCAAGCTGGGGTCTTGGGAAGGGTGGACTAGGGACAAGACCTCACCTTTTGATCAGTCCATGCACATTCATGCGTGCATAAAACGACCTTCATCTTGTAAAATTAAGAAGAAACATTTGAGTAGTCATACTGGGTCTTGCCTTTGTCTGTTTATCACTTTGTTTGAAAAACAAAATATAGGCAGTTTGGATTTTCCAAAATGAGGATATTGAAACCGTGGTAGATGTCTTGGAGCTTTATTTGTGGTGTGACTAATGAAACTCCAATAAGTTGATTTAACTGAAAAATAAAACTCAAGCATCATGACATATGAGAACTACTGCCAACATCAGAAGAGTAGCTTATTAGTTGAGTGTAATGAGGAATGTGACGGACTAATTAACCTCTACCAAGATTCCAAGGTGCATATTATGGTTTCCATGCTGCTTTGTATTTGCAGCTCCTGTGGAACATGGATGGGAGCAAATTTGTCATGTTAATAGGTGTCACCTGGCCCGCAATAGCAGGAACCCTTTACTCAGGGTGGTGCAGTCACTTGCTAGATATTTTCTTTTTAAATTTGTTTTGATAGATCTACTGGAATCCACTCCCGCACCAGCGTAAGATTCCCTTTCATTTTAGTTGGAAGGTTTTCTTACCAACATAAGTAGAAGTGGAAACGAATTTGTGAAATGGGAAAAAAAGATACATCCTATTACTTCTGGAGGATGAGTTTCTTGCTAACTGTGTTGCCTCCAAATGATTTCCAAGAGCCCAATCATTGAGGGGAAAGTATGTAGAAAATAGGGGAAGCTTTCCTTTTGTTACCTTTTCTTGAGGTTAGTGTTTTTTATTAGTAATTATATAAATCTGCTTCTTGCCACTGTCATTCCTATCAGTGTGAAGATGGTAAACAACATTAGTACTGTACCTCCTGTTGATGTGATCAAGGATTAACATTCTCTGGTTTCAGCTTATTGCTATGGCATTTTTGAAACAGTTACCTGGCAACTATGGTCTCAAGTAGCAATTAGCTTTAATTACGATATCTCTGCTCTTACTTTAATCTCTCCCTTCTTCATCTTTAATTTAACCTAATTGAAAAATGAGAGTTTCTCCAATTATCAGACGTGTCATAACTCAAGGTCTCAAAGCCATTGGAACCAATGTTGAATGAGAAATTAGACTTATTTATCTATTCAATTCTGTTTGTATGACCATTATGCCTTTATTTTTGCCTTTTTCTTTATGAGTGCCACAGCATAATTATGCCGTATTATTGCAGCACGTGGAGCTGGAATGGGAAGGGGACGTGGCCGTGGCCGGAATTACAGATCAGATGAACCAGTGCTGGCAAATGCTTGAGTCTTCTTTCCTGGTGCAAGCGGACGTTTATATGCCTGTTCTGCTTGCATATTTTCTTTGAAAAAAGAAAAAAGAAAAATTAAAAAAAAAAAAAAAAAGACTTTCACGATGGTAGTTTACAGAAGCTGTAGAAATTCAGTGACTGACTTGCCCCACGGTCGACTGTGGTGGTGTGTTTTTGTAGGCAGGTTTTTTCATTTGTCATTGCATGAAAACAATGGTGTTTAGAAATCAATATTTCTATATAATCACCAATACTTTGTAGGGATAATAAAGCAGTACATTCTTTTATTTTCAGAACTTGATAGGGAGTTTCGCTGCATTAAGATTTTTATTTTCCACATAACAAGAGCTCTGCAGCCCCGTTAAAATTTTGTTTCTATTTCATCATCTATTTTTGTTTCCAGCTGTGATATTTCTTCCGCTGGTTCAACTTGAATTTTGGCAGCAATTATGCCCCATGCTTTTGTCTCGTTTCACGTGAAGAATTGATGTTTTCATGCACTAGAGTCGTAGATTTTAGGGGGAGAAGGGTTGCAGTGTGATTTGAGAGTGACCAGTAAAGGTGCACAGTTCTCCACCTTCGTAGAATTTATTCCCTTCTACTTAAAGTTGGGTATTAGCTTGTGGGGATAGAAAGTCGGGGGACACCTAATCTCAAAAAGAAATTTTAAAAAAAAGTTTCTAAATAAATAAATATAGAAAGGACAGAATGTTGTTATTATTATTATTATTTATATATAATATTTATGCTTATTTCTGGTCATCCATAGATCCCATGACTTGTGTCAATGCTAGAGACTATGCCATCCCTCGTGTAACCGAGTAAATTCGTTGCAAGTGTTTGTCTTCTAATTTATAAGTTTAAAAATGATATGTTTACATATCTATACAGGATTTCGTTCTAGTCTATTTATTATTGAAATTTTAAAAATAAAGCAAAATATCTATACATAGATAGTTCTAGTTTTTAAAGTGATTTAGGCTTAGGATCCAAGGTCTTGACCTTGAAATGCCTTGATAACTTAGTTTTGATATTTGTGATAAAAATTTGTAGTAGAGTATGATTTTTATAATTTTAAAGTTTGATAAGGAATAGTTTTTGTAATTTTTAGATATTCGTTATAGTAGAATTTTTTATTCTTTTTCTTCTATGATGTAAATTAGTAGGTCAATCACATAAATTTTTTATGTGTATGCTCTTTTTTTTGTTTTACTTTATTGAATTTTTTGTTATTCTTGGTATGTCTTTTGCCGTAACAAATGGTATCAAAAATTTTTTTTATTGTAACAAATGGTATTATAGTTTTCTCTGCACATTTTTTACCGTAACAAATGGTATCTTCTTGCATTTTTTTTTGACATTGTTTTTATACTTTTTTTTCTTGTAATAAATGGTATCAAAATTTTTCTGCACGCTTTCTATTGTAAAAAGTTTTCTACATATTTTTTTTATTATAATAAGTGGCATTATAATAAATGGTATCAAAAGCTTGGTTCGTGCAAAGAAATCAGACTTTCAAACGTTCTATACCAATCCTAGAATACTATAGATTTTCTATACGTTTTCTACTGTGATAAATGGTATCAAAACTTCGTTCTTGAAGATGCAGAGAGGAATCAGATCTTCAAACGTGCTGCACCAATCTCAGAATACTATAGGCTATAGATGTAATCCGAACTTGAGGTGCAGCACGGCTCTAAAGATAGTATGAATCTACAAACCTCAAGGTCGCGCGATTCTTGGAACTGCATGCATCTTGGCGCAAACAAGGCACCCCGCCCTATTGTCCTGCTCGGATTGAGGCCGGCGTTCATGCGGTGAAGACGTCGATTAGGCCGTCTAGTGGTGGAGCAACGAAGGTGAGGAGGTCGTGAAGTTCTCCGAGGGAACTCCTTTGGGATTGTTGGAGGAACCGATTGCAAGTGATGTGTTGGTGCCATCGTTTTTCAAAGAAGAGGCTGTGGCGACAAAGATCGACTGCGCCGACGAGGATCGGCGGTGGAAGAGGAGTTGTGGCCGGTGGTGCCATTTTTTCGTTAGGGGCAGATGCCTTGGAGTGTGGTGGTGAGGAGGAGTTAAGGGGCACCGAAAGAAGCGGTTGTAGCAATGAGAAGGCTGGGCAAAAGGCTGGTGCTGTGTGTTTCTTTGACGAGGCGGCCTTTGCGAAGGTGCCGTGTGTTTCTCTGAAGACCGGGTGACACCATTGTGGAACTGGGATAGCCCATCGAACCCATGACTGGCCGGTGAGCTGAAGAAGTGGCCCCACCTTGGAGCCATCACGAAGCACGGAACGACCCCGATCGGAGCTCGGAGAGTCCAGAGGTGATCAGTTCTCTTCCTCATTGAAATCCCCTATTTCGCTGAATTAGGAAGTTTCCGAATGAGCAACGCATTAGGCCGGTCGACTTGTGGAGGCGACATCACCGGTGGTGGTAATCGGTGCGAAGAGGCAGCAATCGAGAGTTGCTGGTGAGGCATGATTTTTCGGGCAAGGCATCTCGGCCTGGCACAAGTCTCAAAGTGTCCCTTTTTTCTTGGGTGATCATCGGCTAGCAGAAACGATGGAGACCTTGTCGGTGGGAGGGTACAACCTAACGCCGGAGAAGCGGTGAGCGGTAGCGAAGTCCGGCGTGGTGCCGTAAGGTGTGAGGAAGAAAAATGAAAAGCTGGAATAACTTTTTAAAAAGACGTGTGCTACATCCACTGTAATAACTTTCGGATAAAGTTGAAATAACTTTGAAATACTTTTCTAAAAAGATTTATTTGATGACCTCGGTTAATGAAAAAACTTATTTGATGGGTATAATTGATCGATAGCCTTATTTAAAAAGTTCAATTAATTAAAAAATTTATTTAATAAATTTAAATAATGAACAATCTTAGATCATATTTGGATTAGATGATGGATAATTTTAGCTCATGCTTAGACCAACTCTTAAAATACCTTTAAAAGGCTAATGACTAACAACTTTATGATATAGTTATTGTTGGGCAGCAGCTGAAAGCAAGAGCTAATTCAAATATATCTTTATTTGGTAAACTTAGCCAAACGACAAGTTTATTTGATGAAGCTCAATTGGTTGGAAGGTTTATTTAGTAAACTCAGCTAGTTTATTTGGTAAAGCTCAATTGATTCAAAGGCTTATTTGGTAAGCTTTTAATAAGCCCAACTAAGCATCATATGTATTATTTTGATCTGATTGGTGTGTATAGCACTTGAGTTGCTCCCTTTAAGATATCTAAATAAGGTAGAGAGAGATTTTGGCTATCTTTTTAGCATTACTTGAGAATAAGATAAGATAGAAATTTATTAGAGTTTGTCCTGTAATTCACAAGCTCAAAAAGAATATGTTTCCATATATATGTAGAACTTCAGTTGTAGTCCATGTAGTATTCAAATTTAAAAGACAAAGCAGGATATATTTTCTTATTTGTATAGGACTCTAGTTTTAGTCCTTATACTATGCTACTATATATCTTTCTTTTATATAACTACAAGTAGCCCGAGTTTTCAAGGTAGCTCTAACTTTGGCCCAGGCTTAGGAGTGCCTTACTAGCCTAGAGCATTACTATGAGAGTTAAAAAGAGGAACATATTAAGTGTAAGCAGGTTTAGATATTTGAGAGAGAGTCTTTGGTGGAGAAACAATCCTTATAATTTTAGAGTTTGGTGGAGATCAGCCCTCATAATTTTTAAATATTTTTATAGTGAAATTCTCTATTCTTCTTCACCCATGAACATAAATCGATGGGCCAAATCATGTAAATCTTTATATGCATTCTCTTATTTAATTTTACACTCTAGTTTCTCGTTGATCTCTCATCAGCAGAAACTTGACCCAACCCATGAACGTGATCCGAATCCATCCAAAAAAAATAGGGTTAAAGGCTTTTTTTTTTAAACTTAAATCCAAAATGATCCGAAGTCGAAATGACTAAAAAATTTTAGGGTCAGGTCAAGTCATGAGTACCCTGAAATGATCCGAAAATGATATTTGGGTAAGATATATTCTCAATTTTATTTATTTTAAATTTTGAAACTTTATCTAAATAGAATTATATAATTTTATAAATGACCAATAAGGTTATTTTCATGACCAATGTTTTAATTTTTTATGATTTTTGATGTATAATATAGTTGATGCTAATATGACTTAATGAATGATGGGATTGGAAATGCACTTTTTAAAGTTGAATATTATTAAATGATCGACATCAATAGTTTCACACACCATGGAGGATGAGATAAAAGAGTAAAATTAAGCATAACTTTACTTTTTTTTAATTTATAGGATTAAGATCATTTTCAACATTTACTCATTTTATTTTATAATCTTATTAATAATTTAATATTAATATTTATTTAATTTTAAAAGTAAACTTTTATAGTTTTTACTTAATTATATTATTATAATGTTTTATATGTTTATAACTATTATTTCTATTAGTGTCTAATCATGCTATAATTTTGTATTTATTTGCTAATAAACAGGTAAAAGAAGAAAAGAAAGGATTGAATTGATTATTGATAAATTATTTAAAATAAAGAAGAAAAAAAAAACATGTATCGAATTTTTTTTTAAGAGCAAATTATCGTGAAACCTCCTCAACTTTGATGAATTTATATATTGATCCCTATATATATATATATATATTTTAAGACCCTAAAACTCTTATTTCATTCTACTAATATCCTCTCCATTTATGTCCATCAAAAGGTGTCAACAAGTGATAGACCTCTATACCATTTTAACAGAGAGAGGGATTTTGATTTCTAGATAGAGCTTCCGTCTCCTCTCCCCTATTCTTTTTGCAAATAGGGCTTCTGTCTCCTGTCCCTTACTCTACTCCTAGAATTAATCCCTTTCCTTTTTCCTAAGATCTCTCTGCTTTCCTTTTTTTTATCCGGGATCTCTCTGTTTTCTCTCTGCTTTCCTTTTTTTTATCCGGGATCTCTCTGTTTTCTGCTCTCGTTGGCTTGATAGTGAGATTATATATATATATATATATAATTTTTTTTCTGTAACTTTATTTTTAAATAGTTTGAAGCTTAATCTTTGTCTGGATGCTGAAATTTTATTTTATTTTTTTGTTGGGCATTGCAAGATCTCATCTGGTAGAAGTGGAGATTCAATAAAATGAAAAAACTTCAGAATAAAGAATAAAAAAAAAATCCTATGGGATGGCACCCCAAAGCAGAACACTACAGCAATTTCATCACTCAGATGACATACTAGATTATTATTTGGCCGGGGGGGGAGGTGGTTGTGAAATCATAAAAAGTATGGATAGAGAAGGAGAAGAGAAAAAAAAATTTTAATCCTGAAATAGAAAATTAGGGGTTCTGTCTCTGCCTCTTCTTTCGTCTCCCCTTTCTCTTTCTCTTCTGTTGGCAAAGAAATCTTTTTTTAAGGCTTTTTCCCTTATTTTTGTGTAGTTTTGAGATTTAATTTTTTTTGGATGCTAAAATTTTGATTATCCATGATGCTTGACATTACCAATGAAATTGAAGATTATTAGTGCTAAAGTTCATCAAAACCAAGCGAAAAAAGGAGTAATAATGATTAATCTTTCCAAACAAAAATAAAGGATAAATTAGTCTTTTCGGACAATATTGTAGCGTCGTTACGAGTAAATGGACCGAATAGAACTCAGTGCAACAAAACAGGGGTTTTGAGATATTTGAAAAAAAAAATAAAAAAATGAAAGGGAATCAATGCATAAATCCACCAAAGTTGAGGGGTCTTCACCTAATTTATCCTTTTTTAAAAAAAAAATAAATCAATCTAAAATGATTTATAGGTTAATCCTATTTTCATCATTTAAGATTAGGTTTTAATTTTAATGATCAAAACTCAAAAAATGACCTGAATCCAAAAATAATTTGAATCCAAAATGGTAGACCGTGATTCAATTGCCACCTTACTCATACCTCTTATCGAAACAGGTGGCATCAAAGATTTTTTTTGGTCGTAACACCAGGTTTAAGAAAGAACGCACCAAAGAACTTATTATAGTAAATTCCAAAATAAATAAATATAATCTCAGGGTTTATATATACCTTTGCGAAAACCCTATGATAGGGTTGCACAATATATATCTTTGTGCAAGCCAACAAACAACCGTACACGAAGATGCAAGCTGGACCCAAAGAATAACAACCCAAGCCCGGAAAATTAAAAAAAAATGTGAGACCCTAAGAGAATATTACCAAAAGCCTTTTAAACATCAAATTCGAGCTCAAAGAATCATGCCGATAAACATTAAAAAAAAAAAAAAAAAAGTGTCAAAACGTAGCCAAATTTGGCAGCAAAAGAATATCCAAAACAACATGATATAAAGCGCGAACTTCACATACACATGTAAGTAGAAGCTACTTGAATTAATCCTCTTTAATCGTCACCCTTTAAAGAATGATGAAAGCCTTCCTAGCCATCACGAAACTCAAGCTATACCTCGTCAAATGATGATTACCACAAACCATACAGTGGATCAATTTCAAAAGAACAACGGCAGACCGTTAACAAAAACAAATTTTAAAAAAGAGAAGACACCAATAACACGACAATCTATTAAAAAAAAAAAATCCAACTACAATTGAATGAAACATAGGTAGAAAAGACTCATGCAAAGCCAATTATTTGAAGTTCAAAATTTTCTCCAATGAACTTTAAGTCACATCATAAGCGGAAAAAATAAGGATGACTTGTCTCAGTACCAGTCCCAACTTTCTTATCTTTAAAATCTTAAAAAGAACATAAACCAACCAAAACCAAGAAGGACAGATCCTCAAATTAAAGACACTCAACTAATTAAATAAGTATTTCCTTGTTGGCAAAGACAACTCAAGCCTTCAGCCTACCATAGAACTTCTGCTTCTCTTGAGTAGTCTGGAAACGTCCATGCCCAAACTTGGATGAGGTATCAATGAACTTGAGCTTGATTTCCTCAAGAGCAACACGAGAAGTCTGCTTCAACAGAGACTGGCGAAGAGTGACAACTCTCTTCTTGGGACCAACACAGCAGCCCTTGATCATAACATAATCATCCTTCACAATACCATAGTGAGGGAAACCACCCATAGGGGTAATATCCTTCTCAGTCCTGTTTAAACAAAGACATTAGAACGTACTGTCAGAGCAATTGATAAAATTTCTCGCCAATGTACATCAGAAGCTGTGGTTTTGCTAGGAGACTACATTGGAAGAAATTAAAGCACAATGAGCATCTAAAGACAAGAAGAGATGACCTGTCAAACTCTGTAATGGCAGTATGTGTCTCGTCCCCAGCTTTGGCAAGTTTGTAGATCTTCTTGTTCATTTCAGTGCGATGGTGGTATCCATTCTGCCCAGCACGAGCAACAGTGAAGGACACTCTAGCAGGATGCCATGCACCAATACAAGCAACTTTGCGAAGTCCCCTGTGAGTTTTGCGTGGAAGACGGGTAACGCCCCAACGTGTTACAACACCTTCAAAGCCCTTACCTTTGGTTACACCAATGATGTCGATCATCTCATCTTTCTGGAAGACAGCATCAACTGGGATTTGCTTTTCAAAAAAGCTGTAAGCATAGTCCACCTTCTGTGCTACAGTCCCTCCGTTCACCTGGATCTCCATCAAGTGAGCCTTTTTCTGTTTCAGACCCTTCATCTTCCTTATCTGAAACATAGACAAGCAGAAAGCATTTTTGGTTAGAAAAAAAATGGCAATGTAAGTTTACAATGCTGTAATAAAAAGATGCCTCATGGAACAAGTGAATAACCAGACAGTTGACATCCTATTATCTCAAAATTTTCAAATGAAGAACACAAGAAATTCCTGTAGTAGATTCACATGACTAGATAATAGTAACGTTAAAATAAAACCACCTACTGGGAAAAATAAACAATTAGGGCCTTTGAAGATGCTTGAACATGATATTCAAGGTTATTTTGTGCACCAAAGGAAAGTTTAAAGTTGAAGATAAAGATGGAGAGAAGTGGGAAACCACAAGTCCCAGCTTTTTAAAGACGATCTAACTGGTGTAACAGTGAGTGATTTATCATATTCCCTAAAGATTGGGATTTATTGTTCAGAGGTTGCCCCAAATGCTCAAACTTTCTAACTCCTTTGCCTCTTTTCAGATGAAAACTTTAATGGCAGACAGCTAATCCACAAATAATGAGCTCTGGCATCAAAGCAGTGCCCTAAAAGAAACATGATTTCGATAACATGATCAGCTAGTGCACCTACAAATATTGAAGAAAGCACAACTGCATTTCTTAAATGGTTATAATCAGATGAGCAGATTATCAACATCCGTACAAGGTGATGCTCTTGTCAGCAAGAATATCCATCAGACGGATGTGGGCACTTGCTCGTATGTGCCCAATGATGATATACACATACAAGGACTTTTTGACATCCCCAGCATTTTGGTAAGTACACAGTAAGCTTTGGGAAGGGTAATTATCTTATATATGCTAATTAGCATGTCAGATCATGATGTTCTGTTAATTTGTGCAAAAAAAGGAGTTAAATGAGTATAATTTATATGCTTTAACAACCTACATAATTGAAAAGTTCTACATGACATAAATTTAACTCATTCATTAGCAACTTCCAAAAATCAGTATACTGTGTTGACGATTAGATTTTGAGAAGTAGAACTCTACGTTTGTGAACATGCTAAGATTCTTTAACTTTAAAGATTCAGCTTTGGATCTAAAAATTTAGATCAAACTGTACAAGGATTATATGCATCAATTTCTAACCAAAAGCGACACGTATCTTATGCCCTATCTCAAATTCATGGAAGGAAGAGGCTGACCATATAAAATAATTACAGAACTTCCTAACCAAAAATTTGAAGATGGGTTGACATCTTTTATAACGAAGGTGCTCTCCAAATAACCCTTTTAATGTAACTCAACATCGTGTAAACCATAAATCACCAGGCAGCACTCCTCACCTTTTCATAAAACCATGATCAATCATGACAACATCATACATTACTTATGGGCTCGTATAAGCAAAGCAGAGTGGACCATAGCATACAATCCTTCATCCATCCATATACAATGGACTTTACGGATCACATGAGATGTGCAAGACTTTGAATTTGAACATTGGTTACTTAACTTTACATCAACCCTTTAAACAAGCAAGAAAAGGATATATAAGACTCTGGCCCCTTAACCTTATAACCAACCTAGTCAATTTCTCAGCCAAGGCAATTTTAAGGAAGAAATGAACCACCAAACAAACTTATAAAAACAGTTTTGAGGAATATATGACCCGCTTCATTGATGACACTGTTTTACGTCATGCAACCAGGAAGCAACCATTCAAAATTACCTTAGCTGAACCTTTCTTCCAGTTATGGCAGATCAAGGAAATATTAAAGGAATCAAGGCAAGAAACTTGTAGAAAGAAAAAAAAAGAAATAATAGCATGCATGAGTTAAAACATGTCCTCAAACTTTACCTGAGTGTGAGCCAGTACACGAACAACAGATGCATATTTCTTCATCTTCTCCAGCTGTGTCTGAATCTCTTTCTTTCCCTCCTCAGATTCGTATTTCTTTGAGTACCTTGTAAAGGCCTTCTTCTTGCTCTTGTACCAGTTCTTGTAGAATCTCCGCCTTACTTCCTCACTCAGATGCTGAGCCCAAACTGTGTTAAGAGTACGGAGGCCACGTGGTGTCTTCACATAACCAACAACTCCAACAACCACCATTGGTGGAGTTTCTACAATGGTCACAGCTTCGCATGTCTCCTTCTTGTGGAGCTCTGCATGTCAGAAAAAATTATGTTATAGAAAGTTCCAGAAAACTTTTATACAATGTTAACAAGCATCTAGTGAAAGCATAAGCCTATAAAGAGAACTTGAATGATTAAAATAAGCAACCAAACTACTGGATAATGAATAACATCTAGCAACATAAGGTGATAGAAAATAACAATTTGGAGCACATAGAGAAATAACAGAAACACATATTTGATTAGCATTAAACAAATGTATCAGCCATTTGTCTTTATCATTTGTAAAGGTACATTTGAAAGATTATTAATCAGGCAGGGCATCCACAAGCTCCAAGATTAACATTTGGAAGCATATAATATAAGAAGAAAATAGCTAAATATGAGAACATACTTGATCCTGGTTTGTCGACCTCCCGGACAATGTGAGTCATTCCAGCCTTGTAACCAAGGAAGGCCGTCAGCTTGCAAGGTTTTGTTGGGTCATCCCTGGGAAAGGACTTCACTGTATTAAGAAGTGGCATATATCATGTCAGTACATAAATTATGAACACAGTAAGATACCATCCTAACTGGGAGAAAGAATTGATAAGGGGGCAAGACAACCTAGCTTCATGGCTGTGCAAAGCACAGGCAATATAAACATGCTAATGAGAAGAACAATTTAACAAAAGAAGTATTGCTAACAATATGTCACTGTCAAAAGTCCATATTAGGTCCAAAAAATATTTTAAAAATTTGACTCTTACATGAGCTGAAGATCAGCTTGGAAAGGAGACAAATAATAAATTAAAGACAGTATAGCTGGAAACTAAATGACTGGAATAATAAAATCCTCGGGGACAAAAAAAGGAACAATAGTGTAAAAAACATTTACAGATGCATGCATATAAACCATTTTTTAGCTTGGAAATTAAGAATTTAAAAAGAATAATTATCAAATAAAACAAGAGGGAGAAGTCAATGAAAGCAAGGCGAGCAACAAAAGAAAAATTTATTATTGATTAGATAGAGGGGAACAAAAAGCACAAATAGACGGAATAAAATAAAATATAAATGATTTCATAAATTGATGGTGATCAAGTTTACCTTTCCCACGGTGGCGAGAAGCTCGCTTCCTTGGGAGAAACCCAAGGGACCCATGCCTAGGGTGCTCAAACTTCCGGTGAGACATCTTGCTCACCTCCTTTCACCCTGAAATACCTATAGCTACAGTTATATAACCACAAACAGGAGATAATCACACAACAAAATTCAGGATTAGCTATCAGAGGTTTCATCTATTCATGGAGACTATCAATATCAATCAAAAAGGAAGGAATAAAAAAAAAAGTATCATTTAACCTAAAGAAGCAAAACAAAGAAAATAATCTATTTTCAGTCATGACATTGCAAAGTGTTTGAATCGTTATCATTTTATTAAAAATATGAAAGAAGAAGAACTCGTCACAAACTACTTTCTATATAACAAAACTTGGGATCTCGTAGACAGAAATCATATCCTAAATCAAATTATAACCAGCTCACTAAGAATCCAGATGACAAATCCACTAAGAATCCAGATGACAAATCCAAAGACACGAATTTAACCAGATAAGATTAGAATTACGAAAGAATCAAAAGGAAAATCACCGATCCAAAGACGAGTAGGTACAATGATTTCCAACAAAACAATCATAGGAGGAAAACCAATCTGATAAGAAATCAAACACAGATCCGAAAGTTAACAACAACATAGCATTGGAATCAAAACCACATTTTGCTAGCAGACACTGGAATCTTCTCAGAAACTATATACTAATCTGACATCAAGTGGATCCAATTCTCTCAACTGAGATTTCGATCGCGAATCAAGAGGGGAAAATGGAACGGAGAAACCCTAGCCTAACCCTGAAAGACGGAGTCGAAGCAAGACTGGATGATTACCTCTGCGTTGCGGCCACTCCCCCTTCGAGCGGCGATGGCTCCAGGCGGCTCCTCAAAGCCCTAGCGATGGTTTATGTACGCGCGCGGAGGAGACTTATATTGCTGAAGAGACTAAAAAGCCCTCGTCTTAGGGCTTGTTGCCGCATATATCATATGATGGGTTTTAGCCGTAGCCCATAGCCCTAATTCATGCCGAGTTGGTCTGTGAATAAGCTGAAACACAACTGGATTTTAAGTTCCGTATCACTTTTTTTTTCTTTTTTTATTTTATTTTAAAAATAAAAAATACGAAATTCGTTTCGATAACACTATTTTGATTTTTTTTATTTTAAAATAACTTTTTTTTTTTGGAAATTTAGTCAACTTTTTAGAAAGTAATAATATATATTATTAATATATAATAATTTATATATAACATATTATATATATATATTAATCATGATTATATTATTATTTATTATAACATTATAATACTAACGATATTATATTAATATATAACTAATATTATATTATTATACTACTATATTATAGTATTAATAACTAATTATTATAATAACAAGATATATAATATAATATAATATAGAATTTATATATTATACATTATAATAATATCTTATATATAATATAACAAGTTTTGTTATGATATTTATAATATTGTAATATATTATAATCTATTATATATGATAGATACATATAATATAATATAACATAATACTTTTATAACATTAGAATATTATAATAATAGTATATGATGAGAGTAAATTTATCAAATGAACCATGGTACATTGCAAATTATGATGAATGACATATTGCAAAATATGATGATGACACATGGCTATGCATAATGAATGGCTGGAATAACTCAATAAATAAGAAAGATTTTAAATCTATAAGCTAAGTCTTTATTAGCTAAAATAAAATGTCTTGGATTACTCTGTAGCCATCTTAACTACTTTAAAAATTGAGTTAACTAACTAAGTTGAAGAATTAATTTTGGGTCACCAATTATTAAGAAGCTTAACTCATGGTTAACCCACTTTGTATGCCTATAAATAGAGAACATAAACCTAGGGGATGTAAGGCCCATTATCTTTCTATTATTTTCTTTTATTTTGTTCATTTGTATGCTTTATTTTTTCTTAGTCTTTATTATTGATTTGAGCATCAGACGTTTTTCCGAAGGACTCCAAGGCCTCATATTTTTTTCTGAGTGAATGCATGAATGCAACAATCCAAGGGAAGGTAGCGAGTTTTTGAGCTGAATTCTTGAATACTTGAGTTGAGTTTTCTATTCTGTTGATGCGAAAGACCAAAAAAAAAAAATCAACAGATTAGAGCACTGTTCATAAGAATCCAAGTAAAAAGTCATAATCTTCAGCCATATTATCTAAGATAAAAGAGGCAGCTCCAAGTAATATTCAAGAAGGAATAAGTCAAGCAGCTAAAAGATCTCAACAATCATTGAAAGTACTAGTTAGTCCAACTCTCCTACTTTCTCTAGGTCAGCTTTATGATCTCAGGAATTTTAATCATAAGTTTGATATTTTAACAAATTAGTTTAGAGCATATTCACTTAAAAAGTTTAGAATGAAGTTTCTTTGGAAAAAAATCAAAAAAATCAAGAAATAGCGCAATATAGCAAACCAACAAATGAATCAAGAAGCCAGCCTATCAAGCAGAAAATTAGTTAAAATTTTCATCCTTTGAATAAAACAAAGAAGGAACAAAGAATGCAAGTTGGTTTTAGCTGATGTCAGGGGAAGTATTAAGATCCGGAAATAAAGATGCTCATATTTTTGGAGAAAGCTCACCTGATCATCATTCAAGTTCATATGAGTATGTTAGCCAAAATACTCAAACTAATGCTTAGATTGATCGGCGGTTTGAGAAAATAGATCAAAAAATTGGAGAGATGATGTCATATGTCCAAAATCGAGGGATGAAGTCACCTAATGATTTGGATCTTCCCATTAAACCTTCTCTTACCAAGGAAATAATGGTAGTTTCTCTTTCTCCAAAACTTAAAATGTCTTAATTAGAGCCTTGTGATGGTACAATTAATCCCTTAGATTATCTAGAAAGTTTTAAAGGTCTCATGTTATTACATCGTACATCGGATGCTATTTTATGCTTACTACTACCCTCATGAAGGCTACTTAAACCTGATATACAAGCATTAGACTAAATTCTATTAGCTCTTTTTATCAACTTAGAAGCATCTTCATCGATCATTTTGTGAGCAATAGAAAACATAAGAAGATCTTAGATTTCTTAACGACAATAAATAGAAGAACAATGAAACATTGAGAGATTTTTTGCAGCACTTCAATTCTCAGGCAATAGAAGTGAGAGATTTGGATAGCTCAGTTATGCTTTGACAAATTACTGTTCTTGGTTTAGCTTTTCTTTAGTAAAAAGACTTCCAAAAGACTCAAGTAAATCCCTTGGTTAAGCTAAAAAATATATTAATGCAAAGGAAACCTTAGCCATCTAAATAAAAGAGGAAGGTTGCATGTCAAGAAAACATCTACATAGCATTTATTGTCAAAAAAAGGGTTGTATTGTTATAAGATTATGCCATTTGGTTTGAAAAATACCGGAGCAATTTATCAAAAATTGATGAATAAAATTTTTAAATACTTATTTGGTAAAAATATATAGGCATATATGGATGATATGTTAGTAGAAAGTAAAAAAGTCGAAGGCATGTAATTAACTTAGAGGATGTCTCTACAATACTAAGGTAATATAAAATGAAGCTCAATCCGATTAAATGTAATTTTAGAATGATCTTATAAAAATTTTTTTGTACTGCAACAAAAGTGATCATTATAAACGAAACATTTTTGAGAGCAGAAAAAATTATGTACCAAAGTATTTTTTTGTTGACAAACTTGAGCTATCGAAAATAACTATGAAAATAACTTTATTACTTCATCTTTATAAATATAGAATTGATCATAGCTACCTACATATAATTTCTTACGGTAGTCCATTGCCTGGAAGAAATTATCCATTTTAGAAATTTTTATTTTTTATTCCCGTGATGTAATTTGCTTGCCCTGGCTAATGAAGTGACGATAAAACGTGAGGGTGGCCTAAAAGAACCACTGATCAAACGGTCCAAAATCAATAAAACAATTGGACACCACAATTCGAACCGCCTAACGCAGATTCGCGGTGATGGAGGATGGACGCGTCATCCCGCCTCCTACTCGTCACCGTGGAAGCTTCGAAACAGGACGCCTCCCAAAACCCTGATCCTCCCCAAAGGACACACCTTAACCTTGGACTCCCCGGTCCCTGTCTCCCGCCAATCTCCACCCTCCGACGACCCGCCGGAGCGAGGGGAGGAGAGACCAAGAGGTCGCCGGATATGATGATCGGATGGCGGTGATAAAGGCTAGGCGACCAGCTCGAAAGCGGCGGCCGTCGGACCCCGATCGTTGTCGACGTTTCTAGGTCTACCGCTCGGTGGTCGTTCGATCAACATCGGACGTCACCGATTTATCTCCTTCTTTATTTTTTCAATTTTTATGTTTAATTTTCTCCCATTCTTATAGAGTTTGATCTTGGTTGGATGGTTCTCTCGTCTCTCCACGTGTGTCCATATAAACCATCCGATCATTTGATAGTTTGTCCTCTTTGAATTTGCCACCATAGCGAGAGAAGGGTCGAGGGTTTTTTTTGGGGTTTGGGACTTGTGAGCGCTCTTGGGATCGATCCGATTCCTCTTCTCTTCTTCTCGAATCGCAGCAATGTCAAGGTTAGAATTCAAGCCACCTCTTCGTTTCATTTTTTTCCCCCTTTTTGGTGTTTGGTAAAGAAATACTTTTTATGGTACCATTTTTATCTGGAGTAATACGAATGGAATGATGAAGATCATGTGATTGTGGAGTATCTTTGGATACGATGAATGATGAGATCCATACGAGATTTCTGACATTTTCCGAGCATTTAATGATATATTTTATTTGATTTAATATTTATTTCGGTAATTTACTGCCTATATTTGTTTGTGTGACTGCGTATGGGTGCGAAGCTACTGATTGATTGCTTATGGAGGGTTCTAGAAGGAAATGTTCTCTTTTTGTTACTGGTTCTTTGATTTAGAGAATGTTGGGATTGTAATTGGTTAAATGAAAAGGCTTGCAGAAAGGCAGAAACGGTTCATTTTATTTGCTAACAAACAAAGTAATACTTTTTCAATTTATTAGATCTAACTAAAAGCAAACGAATGGATTTTGATCCTTTTTTTTTTTTAATATTTTAACTGTAGCTAATAACTTTGTAATTAAGATACACATGCATGCGGTTTACCTTTAATACACTGTACCTCCAATAGAGAGGTGATGCAACTTAAAGCATATTTAGGTATCCTTTTGCTCATACGTGCATGCATATCCGGCATGCCTCTTTATGGAATGGTTCTAGAACATTGCTTAAAAAGCCACCTTTTGACGACACCTAAAACTTTGCCCTCTTGCTGATATCTAGGAGCTGCAGGGTGTGTGCCACAATTCAGTGAAGGGACGTGGAGTCAGTGTTTTGGCAAGTGGCCTTCTAAATATTTATTCATGGACCTATTTCATTTGTTGGATTTTTTTTTTTTTAGATGATTTGGAGTGTAGCCAATGAGATATAGACCATATTTCTTGCTCGCTAATCCACATCATTTAATTTGATGGAAGTCTAAAAAAATATTTGCTAACCATTATCTCTTAAACATTTATTATTTTATTTTGGCTTTTGTTAATTAACATCGAATTCCTAGATTTCAAGTTTACATTTCAATTAGTTAAGTGTGTAGTCTAATACAATCCCAATTCTCATAATTGAACAGTGTCTTTTTTTTTAAAAAAAAATAGTGGGCTGCATATTTGTTTGCATGCATGATGCTTTTGTCAAGGTAAGATTTGCCTAATCGCATCTCTAGTACAAGTTATTTTGGGAACATTTGTGTATCTGACCACATGTCACTTTTTGGACCATGAGATGTCAATAAAGAGTTTTTGAGGGGTGGTATTTTTAAAGAAAACCAGTGGTAAGGAAGTATTTGGAGGTCATGACGGAAGTTATGAAACTGGCACTGGATGATGTAAATTAATTTGCAAGAATGAATAATTTTTTTAATGATAAATTTAATGTGAAATTTGTATAATAATTTTTATGTGGTTTGCTTATTTCTTTGTGTGCATAGTGTCTTCCTTAACTTTGTTCCTTTAATCTATTGAATTCTGAAATAATTCATAAGTGGGTGTAGACAAAACTCATCTATATGGTGCTTGGACTAGATTTTTTCTCTCTTCTTGAATCCCTCTGATGTGCTAGTGAGCCTCTACAAAGTAGGTTTACGGGGTGAAGTTCACCAGGTGTGTAGATGGTTATCATCTATTCATGCATGTAACATTAGCACTACTTTTTAATATATAAGCTAGAATGATGAGGATCTTGTGCTAGTGCAGCATTTTTTTCAATGCAATGAGCAGCACTCCACGTGAGATTTCTGACTATCTAAGCTCACACCACATAACCATGCATTGAAGTTGGAAAATTCGCATGTAATACATGCAGATGAAGTGACAATCAGATAGACATCTTAATTGGTGGGATGAATCTTTGATTGAAGAAGAATGTGTTGTCTGGGAAGTTGTTATATGCTTGGTCTGGTAGAAGCTGAAGGGAAAAAAGGGAATGACTTATAAAGCTTTTCATTTCGATTCAGGTCATTACTTTTTTCTAGCATTCTTAGGTCTCATGTGTTTGTGTTTTCTCTGCCACCTTTTCAATAGTTTTTGGTCATCAACAGTTGGTACTAAAACCAAAATTTTCATATGTCCAATCTTCAGTGACCAGATTCTGCAAAAATGTCCTTTTTTTGATTTAATTTATTTTCAATTCATAATAAAATTTGAAGCTGCTATCTGCTTCTGTCAATTTGGTTTGTGTTTTTAATGGTCTTGACAGTTCATTGTTGTTTTTCATCTGATTACGTTCTTCTTTTGCGTGTGTTTATATTTTTGATTCATGTAATATATTGGTAGAGAACCAGGGAACTCATGATTCGAATAGTCTAGTTGGATTTTATCAATGATAAGGAGCATCTGAGATTCCTCATGGAATCGTTGAACATGTTTTTTGTATTGTGCTCATGGTTTTGTCATAAAAGGATGTCCAAGGGCTGAGCCTGGGGTCTGGCCTCACTCCTTTTTTTTATAATATTATTATTGTTGAGATAGGTCATTGGATTAGTCCCATGCAAAAATTTGGATATGTTTGAATCAAACTAGTCTTGTTGGCATACCTGACTTTATGCATAGTATCACTTGAGACTATTAAGGTTTGACGGATATGGACATGGATCACTGTGCTGACTTTATTGTAGGTCCTGATCTCAGTGGGTTGTGAGATTATCTTCTACTTCTTCAGTGGTTGCTTTTTGGTTTACTGTCTGGCATGAGGAGAACATTGTTCTCTGTAGTGCTTTCTTATTCTTCTCTGTAATACTTTCCTGTATATGATGATTATTCAAACAATTAAACACATTTTAGTAATAAAGATCCATCATCCATGTATATGTAACTTCTGTATTCATTATGATTGTAATTTACTTTTGCTTGTGGTACGTTATGGCATCCAAGTTAAAACATTGAACTCCAAATGCCACTTGAGTTTCATTTTACATAGCTGTGTCATCTATCTTTCTGAAGTTTTTGGAGCCTCTATTGATGTCAGTATCAACCCTGATCGATCGCAGCATTCTATTCTGCATACCACTGTTATCTGCTGTTATGAAATGTATGTGTCCATGGGATATGCTGTCTTGGGTGAACAAGATAATTCAAACACAAGCATTATCATTGGATGGGATATTCCATCAACAAGATGATCTAAGGCATACTGTTGATACCACTATTCCTTTTGTTCATAACAAAATGTTGGAGTGAACATCTTTTTCCTCTTGGTCAGCCTTTTCTTTTCCTGTTTTTCCTCTTACCCATCTCTTCCTGATCCATCTTTCTTGCAACTCCCATGCGCAACTGAGAGAGTACTCCTAACTATAAAAAGGCCTCTGCTGCCTAACTTTGATCAGCAGTAACATGCTTGAAGCTGGATAATAATGCTTCCTATGCCCTGTCAGACTTTGTCGTTGCGGGATATCTAGCATCTGTTTGCCTCATCTGCTTCAATCAGACTGTCAAGGATGAAAGTACCTCCATCAACCGTCACCCCTTCCAACTTCAATCTGCTTATATATTTATATGAGCATGCTCAATTAGTTCTGATATCAGTATCCATGATGAGATTTGCTTTTGGATATGAAAATAGATAAAGTTTGATATGTGTCCAAATCAGGATCCATACATAAAATGAACAACCTTGAAGACATATTCCTGCGAACAATGTGTGCCCAAGGGCCAGAACTCTGCTGCGCACCTTGTCAGTATTCATATTCATATGGTTTACATGATGTGTATTTTCCTCAATCCAATTCACATCTGTGCTTGTCTGCTTTGTCAGAATATGATTGCTACCTCAATTTTTATCATGAATATGGTTGATTTGTATTTGGCTGTGCATTTCTTTTATATCTCTAGTTTTAGCTACCGAGATTCCTTGGTCCGTATGATTTTTTTTTTGCTGAATGAATGGGGAAGAAACCTGGATATCTGGGCATTTTATTGGTCTGGTAGAGGCAGAGCTTGGTCTTGTTGTTTTGACAGGATAAATATCATTACTAGAAATGCTAATTCATCTAGTTAACAACCAGTTATGGTCATAGTTAACAACCAGATATGTGCTTGGGGCCTCCCCCTTGCACTGGCCTGCCTTAGACAGTCATGGGTTCCATCATGAAAGAACCGGTCATGGATTGCACCAGCCTGCTTTATCCCTGAGGCCATGAAAGAACCATTATAAGAAAGATTCTAGAATATATTCTGATGGTTTTATGATTTGATTAAGTTTCAGCCCTGCGTAACTGTAATTTTGCATGTAATCCATGCTTGCTAATTTTAATGGCAATTGACCATAGCTTTCTGTAGCATTTCATATTATAACTAGTTTGATGTATCTTGTTAGCCAGGCCTGAAAGACTGTCTCAATTTTCTAAATAAAGCCAAATTAGGAACTCTCCAAATTTTGTGGCTTCATACTTTTGGTTAGGCACATCCTCTATGTTTTTCTCTTATTGTAATTTTATATACCCTATATTTCTCCACTTAGCCCCCCTTGAACTATTGTATATTTGCATCTCCCCTAACTATAAAAAATTGCAATTGACCTCCTAATTATGATTTAATTTGCACTTTACCACTGTTGTTTAAATAGACGTTAAATTTAACAGAAAAGTGGTCACATGATTATGATGTGACTATTAAAGAGTAGATCAATAGATGCCAAAAACAATCTATTATATGATTTAATCAAAGATGATTTAATCAAAACTCACATAGGGTCACTAAAGATGATCATGCGATAGTCAAGCGATCATTTTTCTGTTAACTTTAATGACTGTTTAAACGGCAGTGATAAAGTGCAAATTAAATCGCGATTAGGTGGTCAATCCTAAATTTTTTTAATTTAGGAGGGGAATTGCAAATATACCCATAATTCAGGGGCGCTAGGTGGAATTAACCCTTTCTATTTTGATTGCAAGGGTTGATTCATTGTAGATGTTGTCTACGGTTATTGATATATTTCATGCCTTGAGATTAGATTCTTCAATACTGTAGACGTGCTTTACACCATTCATTCACTATAAGGATTAAGATGCTGCCTTTTCTTTTAGTTTGTTAATTTGCAATTCTTGTGTTTAAGTCTGCTATTGCTGATTTCCTTTATTCACCTGTACCTATAGAATGGAGAACAGGAGTAGTACAAAATTGAAAAGAAAGGAATTTGGAACAACAAACCAAGCAAGAGTGTATTGGACAAGAGAGCATGATCGAGTGCTTGTTGATTTGATGGTAGAGCAAACTCTTATTGGTGCTAGAGTGGGAGCAGGCTTTACAAGGGATGCCTGGCTTGACATGGTGGATAGGTTCAATGAACGTACAATGCTGCATTATGCTGTTGATCATTTGAAAAATCGTCTGAGGTTTTATAAACGGGAATGTCGAATAGTTAATGGTATAAAGAACCATGCAGGTTTTAGTTGGGATCATAAAATGCAAATGGTGATTGCAGATGATGCTGAATGGGATGAATATGTTGCAGTATGATTCTAAACCTTTCGAAAGTTTTAATATATTGTATGATAACCTGATTGAAATATTTACATTATCATGTGATGCAGAAAAATCCTGAAGCAAAGTTATACCGGACAAGGCAAACACCTTTTATTAATGAACTAGAGGTTATTTGTGGATCATCATCATCAAAAGGCAATGATGCATCCTCCTCTAGGATTCGAGATGTTGAAAAAAATGACACAGATGGCAATTTAGGTGAAGGTGATGGGACATTGAACTCTTTTGTAGATACCCCACAAACATCTAGTGATCCCATAGCTACATCTACTGATGTACATGCAGAGGTGCCTCAAGATGTTCCTGAAGCAGAAAATGTCAACATCAACATCCATCGGGCTTCAGGTTCAAATACCTTCAGAGGAAATAACAGAAAGTCTCAACGTCAGTCAGATGATGCATTATTAGCCTTGAGGGAAATTGCAGAAGCCTCAAAGAGACGAATATTGAGGGAAGAGACCAAAGATGAAAAGTTGAGCCTACTTGATGAGTGTCTGGAAGAGCTAAATCTCATGAGAGACATTGATAATGAGTTGTATGTGAAGGCACTATTTATCTTTAAAGACGAATATAATCAGCACATATTCTTGAAGACCACAGGATTGAGGAGGATAATGTGGTTGAAGGCAGTTACCAAAGACATTAATCTTCCGTGATATTTTGTTGCTTGACGTAAATTTTCTGTCTTAGCGAATTGTTTTCTAATATCGATCTTGTTCTGAAATTTGATGTTGCTTGAAGACGAGAAACAAAAGGTCCAGGATAACATCATTACTTGGTATTTGACATGCCTGTCATGAAGATGAATTCTCCAACCACCTAGGCAGATTGTTCTGATGTTTAAGCTGGTTCAGTCATTTGCTGAAGGGCTAATAAATACTCAAGGACAGGCAAGCTGTGCCGTTGTAACTGTTGACTTTTGATATATATTAAATTGTAAATTCCTATTCTGCAGTAAAGCAGGCACATTTTTGACTTCAATTTATTTCATTTGTAATCAATGAGTGCTATTTTTTACAAATGGTATTATGAGCAGGAGCAAAAATCTTCACCGGATGAACAACCTCTATGCTCTGGTTGTTGAGATGGGTGAGATGGGTGGTATTCAGTTCAGTTGCCCAACTATAAGCTTCATTGCTTCGATTAATTTGAGATGCCCCCTTCTTGGCAGGCACTGCATTCTTGGTCAGCTATTGCAATTTGTCAATGTTCATGTATGGCTGTGTTTATCAGCTTATTTCAAAGAAATTGACACAAATGTAAGCTTCATTAGCTTAGGATACTCTTGGTCCTCTCCCTTCACTGTGGAAAGGGCTTACAATATCCTTGCATGAGTTCAACCCTGCCATCCGTAATATGATTTCTCACAATATCTATGGCCAAAATTCTCATTGTATGCATGCGATACTTGGGTTGAGGTACAGGGAAGCAAAAAGCTTATATTTTTAATTTTGTTCCACTTCAACTTTTGATGGTTTGATTTTTGACCTGTAAGTTGTGGCTTGGGTTTCAGGATGTGGTCGCTAGGAAAATTGATAATTTGGGAGGAGCAGGATCTCCATACTATTCATGGGGTATGTTACCTGTAGAGGAGGAAAAGAAGACTGGAAGGTGGGCCCTAGAAATATTAGGATTTCAGGTGGATGCAATCTCTTCATGCTTCTCCCATGGGGCATGCTGCCTCTGAAGGATGGAGAGAAGGCTTGAAGGTGATGGCATTAGCAGTGTCATAAATGTAAAAATAATTTATATTAGGAAAAAAAAAGTTTTGTTGTTTGGGATCAACTCACTTATGGAAGAAGAGTCAGCAACTGGAGAGAAAAGAAAGTGAAAAAAGGAAAAAGTTTGGAAAGAATTTAGTTAATTAGATATTTTAAAAAAATTGTAGAATATAAAAAAATGTAAAGATATTGATATATTTATATAGGTGTATTCATTTAAAAACAAGAAGAGGAGATAAACAACAACAAAAAATAACAAAAGCCACCATGGACAACAACAAATAGGTGTATTTTTTGTAATATGCTGGTGTTCCTGGAAGAGGTCATGAGCACTTTGTGAATTAGATGAGGAAGTTTATAATTTAATAAATAGTTCTTGTTACTTGAAAATAGTTCAGAGTCGTTTGGCCGATCAAAATTCACGAATGATTTCGGAACTCACTGGAAATTTGAAGAATATTATTAATATAAAATCAGGATTAGACTCTTAAAAGAGTCCAGTTTCTGTTTTCTGCCTCGGTTTGTGAGAGGCAATAATACAGAGACCTGTCTTGGTGCCATGTCTGTAACCTACCTTATGCTTCAATGTTTACTTCATACCAGCAGGGAATGATTTTGTAATGTGACCTACCTTATGCTTCAATATTTACTTCATACCAGCAGGGAATGATTTTGTAATGAGAATTAAACAACCTTCACTGCTCAAGCAGGATGGGAGCAGATCACTGTTTCGTTGGAACTGTGTGAAAACAAAACCATCATTGTGCCGTTGGACTTTCCTCCTCTTTTGTTGGCTTTAATTCATGATAAGTTCTCAAATCTATTAAACACAAATCCTAGGGTCATTTCATGCTTTCTATTTTTTTAATTTTTGGAGTTCATGAATTGTGTGCATCTAAAGGTAAAGAAGATGATCGGATATAAATTAAGTTGCATTCTAATGTAACTAAGTGTAATTCTACATACGTATGTATATGTGTATATGAGATTGATTTAGCTATGTTCAAATGAATCTTCATTTAGATTTGATCATATTTAGATTGAATAATTATGCTTAAGCACTAAAAATTATATGATTTAAAAATTCTTATCATATGGACCAAGTAGTCAAAAAAATAAAAAAATATTATGTTATGTTATTAAATTGATTAATCTTTTAACGACTATGCATTAGTTAGGAGCATTCAAATCACATGATTTTTCATCTTTAAGTATTTTAGAATTTAAAGATGATATCCAACAATTCGGATCATCAATATGGAATTTTTATCATTCTATTCAGACTAAACTATATTTAAATGACTAAACTATGCATGATTTAGGAGCATTCAAATCACATGGTTTTTCATGTTTAAGTATTTTAGAATTTAAAGATGATATCCAATAATTCAGATTATCAATGTGGGATTTTTATCATTCTATTCAGATCAAACTATATTTAAATAAAAATCCAGTCGAGTGTAATAAGATCAATCTCTTTCTCTATGCATATACATACGTAATTTATTTATGAAAATATCATTTATATGTCCTAAAATAAGCTTGTACATCCAAATAAAAGACTTGCCGTCATTAATATCATTCATGCATAGATGTTGGTGTTATTCTTTTGGTTACCATGCCATAATAATTCCTTACACTAAACATTATATGCTTTTTAACTCTTTATATTTCACTTTCGTGCACCTTTCTAACTTGGAGCAAATTAATGTCTAACTTTTCAATGGATTGGACTTTAATGTTTAATCTCTCTTGACAAATTATGTAGCATTCGATTCATCATAACGATTTTCTTTTATTTTCAATCATTTTCGCTATATATATGATGAAATAATAACTATGTATAAATACATAATTATTTTCTCATTGTATATAGTTATTTTTTATTATTTATCGTTATTTTTTATTATACATAATTATTTTTTTACTGTACATAAAAAAAAATATAAATGTACGCATAGTTATTTTACAGCAGCAACGATTGAAAGTTACAAAAAAAATTAATATTATATTAAATAGCTAGTATGAGAAACTAAATATTAAAGCCTAATCTATTAAAGAGTTAGGCATCAGTCAGTTACTCGAAAATTATTATCTTCCTTTTATGATGCCTGTCATCCTTGCCTGTTCAACTACTACGACTTGTACGTGCATAAGATGAGGCCATTCATGCACATCCACTTCTTCGGTAGAGATATGCTTAAACTAATTTAATTCTCGTTCGAAGGAAGGAAAACCAAAACAAATATAATTTTTCAAGAGTTTGAAAGAAAGAAAACCAAAGTAGATATAATTTTTCAAGAGTTTATCCGTCAAACCAGCATCTAGGTATCAATGCTCCACTCATGTGATTATAACTTCCATGTTTGTTGCTTACATTGCAGCTGAACCAATCCAAAAACTCCAATCGAACAGATCTCTCAACGCGAATCCTCCCGACTATTTTGATTCCCGTTAAACTCGGTTTCGTCAACAAATCCGTCGGAACGACCGTTTCACTCCTTGCTGAGACCGCTACGAAGACCAAATCGACGAATAGGCTGGCAAAACTGTCCATCTTCCCTCTGGCCCCACTTTGTTAGGCCTCTCAGCGGTTAAAAATTTAGTCAGGAAAGAAGGAAGTAAATTATACATTGCAAAACAAAACAGAACAAATCGTCCATGACTTCCTCCCTCCTCCTCTAAGCTCCATCTCCTCTCCTTCTCTCTTCTCTCCTTTCGCTCTTCCTTCTAGTCTCCTCCGCGCCGGATCCGGCGGTTGCGCCACCGATCGCCGCCGCGAACGGCGAAGATGTCCCACGGCGACACCATCCCGCTACACCCCTCCTCCCAGTCCGACATCGACGAGATCGAGAACCTCATCAACGTCGGCCCCGCCACAGTCCTCCCTGCCCGCCCCCCCAGCCCCCCCCGCGCTTCCATCCCCGTCTCCTCCTCCCCCTTCGTCCCCTCCAACCTCCCCCCTCCTCTCCCCTCGTACCACAAGGCCACCGCCTCCGCCCCCCCACCGCCCCCGCCCGCCGCCGAGAGCTCCCGTGCCGGCATCGCCGCCGACGGCTTCGGCTCGCCATCCAACACGCTGACCGAGCCCGTCTGGGACACCGTCAAGCGAGATCTGTCGCGGATCGTGAGCAATCTGAAGCTGGTCGTGTTCCCCAATCCCTTCCGGGAGGATCCGGGAAAGGCTCTCCGGGATTGGGATCTCTGGGGGCCCTTCTTCTTCATCGTCTTCCTGGGTCTTACTCTTTCTTGGTCGGCCTCCGTGAAGAAGGTTAGATCTCCGATCTCGTTTCCCCTTCCATATTCTTGATTGTTGTTTTTGTCCTATCGTGCTTTTTGGTTACATCTTGTTGTCGAAACATAAGGAAAATCTAGGTATCGAGATAGATTAAATGCAAATGAAAATCTGTGATAATTGGAATTTATTTTCTTATAAATCTACAGCTAATGGAAGAAAATTTGGCAGAGCGAAGCATGAAATAGAAGAGTGCCAATGGAATTATAAAATAGAAAAAAAAAAAATTCAATAATCTTTGTCCCTTGAAAAGATAGACTATATGAATTGGAAGTTTATAAATGAATGGAGACCAAATAAGTTATACAAATTTGGGTGCAATGATATCAGGGTAATGATGGTAGGCTCCAAGTGTAAGAGGATGATTCTAAGCTATGATGGATCTAGGACCCTAGCATAGTCATTATTTCAGACGAAGGAAAATGACAAGGAGCCGATGAATAGTGGAGGATAATCATGATATTTGTTAGAACGACACATTGGTGATGCTAGGTTAAGTAACCTCTATTTACTTTATTCTTTGAGTAACTACTTATCTTCTTTATGTCATAGATTTCCATGTTTGTTATGTCAAAATTTTTTTGAAATCATATAAACCATGGGAAGAACTAGAGTTGAAAATAATTAAACAAACAGAGGTTATAGGTCAATAAGAGCTTGGAGCATCTTAGTGATGGAAGTCATATACTTACCTTTTATGCAAGTTTTAATCTACCAGCATTTTTAACTTGCTTAAGTGTTCATAATTAAAAATGTAATATCTTAGTTTGTTCTGGCCAAATATTCTTTGGTACTCATAGTCTATTTTCACTGTAGAACTAGTTTTAAGATTTTTTTTTTTTCCCTTTGCATGGTTGGGTGTGTTGGGGGTGGTTGTTGGGGGGGGGGGTTGGTGGTTGCGGAGAAGGGGCAATATGAAATAGGTTAACCATAGCTTGTTTGGTTGTGTTATCTAGTATTGGAAAGCATAGCTAATTTCACTCCAAAATAATGCTTTTGCAATTTGCATGAACCATTGGATTTTGCTATAAATTTATCATTCAAATTGTACATGCATTGTTGTTAGAGAGAGTTGATAAATGATATCACAAAGGGGTCTAATATGATTTTCATGTCCCTATTTTGGTTAATAGAGAAAGTCAATGCAACTATGGCCTTCAAAGCCATAGTCTCCGGCATTAGCTTCAGTCCTATTACAACTTTATAGAAAGGCATCAGCAAGGGTTCGGCCAAAACCAGAACCTTTTGGTTTTGCAGTTTTAAGTGAACCTCCAAATCATTGTCCTTAAACACCATTAATAAACAAAGATCATTGTAGTGCTTCACTAGACAATATGTTATTAGACTTTTTTTTTTTTTGAAGCACAACAATTCTTATGTTTTGGAGGAGCGTTCAGGCATAAGTTTAGTCGATGAATTATTGGTCAAGAATAATAAATTATCCATATTAAATAGGCATTTCTAGGTGGACCAAAAGAACTATGAACAAGTAATTGACCAATCACTTGATCTATTTTTTGGGGATAGAGGGTATATCTCTTTTTCACATCACTACTTTACATTTTTGTTCTTTTTTGGAGAGAGAGAGGGAAGAAGAGGAAGACCCAGTTGAATTTTAATTTCCTATGCCTGAATTTTTTTAGATGCACTATTCAAAATTCAAACCTAGAACAAGGGGTAGCAATTTATCCCAATTGTTGGGTATTTGACCCTAATGGGGTGAGTTTTACCTAACGCAATAAGAGTTGAGGGCATGGACAAGTATTTAAAACAAAACCCTAGGTGGTTCGGGATAGGGGTGGTAATGGCAAACCTAGCCCAAACTCAATCCAAGGTATCTACTAAAGTACTCTCAATTTACTAGAAAACCCTTTTATAGAAAAGACTTTAGTTTGAGATACCTTTGATTTCCTAAAGCAAAGCATTTTTATTTATTTGTATTATTGTTGTACATTTGATTTGTTATGCTTTTTGTCTTAGATTCTTATTTTGTTTAATGTTACATAAGATTTTTTTCTTTTTTTTTTTGTTTGGTTAGTATGCTTAAAAAAAAAAAAAGAGAGATGATTTTTGTAGTATGAAGCGGGGCTTGGTGGGTTCAGGGATTTAATTATGTTGTGAGGTGGGTTAGGGTGCTCCATTTCACCTCGAGGTGGGTAACAGGTGTGGGCAAGTATGGGATTTTCCATTGCAAGGCAGGGGTAGGTAATGGCATTTTCGTCTTGTTGCCATCCCTACCTAGAACATATGGTTGCTAAGCAAAGATGGGATGTGACTATTGGAGTAAGCCCCACAAGGTTAGATGAAACTTTGGTTTATAATTTAATTGGGTATTTTGCAAGAAATGCCACTTCTTTTTTTCACATAAATAGGCCATCTTTTTTTTTTTTTTGTGCATAGAAACAATCCATTTTGTGTTGAATTGAGCCATTACTTGCCTCCCCTTGTGAATATAAGCAAGATTTTAAGTTCTGGTGGAATAGGAGGTGTTTCAATCATCTTGTCCTATTTCTGTGGGCAAATAGGATTGAGAGGATGGTACACCGAAACCCAACCATGCATGGAAAGAAGAAAGGGGGAAGAAAGAAAGCAAGAAAAGAAGGAAAAAATAATGAATGGAAAGAGGAAGAAAGAGATCAGAAAGGAAGTGAGAAGAAAAAGAAGGAACGATGGAAGAAGGGAAATAAAGAAGAGAAAAAGGAAATAAAGAAAGGAAGAAAGGATGAAATGGTAGGAAAAAAGAAAAAACAAAGAAAAATTGAAGGGAAGAAAGATGAAGTTTCTAGGAAGTTCTATTAGGATAGCTATCGGGACGAGGTAGGATGGTAGAGCATCTTGTTCCATATAAAAATTGGGATATTTCATCCCATAAGATTTAAAATCTTGAATGCAAAAATATTTTTTGTTCGTGCATTGACCAGTGTGAATTTGTGTATTTATAAGCTATTGTGTGTATTCATTTGAGAATAGGGGCATAGCGGTTTGGAAAGGTCCAAGTTGATTGTTTTGAAAAAAAAAGTAAATTAAATAAGATTTAGTAATTTCTGCAAAAATGAGGCAAAGGTATTTTTTGCAAAATGTTGTGTTATTAATATGATTTTTTATTTAAAAATTAATAATTAACTTTTTTGAGCTAAAATTTGAGTTTGATTTGTATATATTATGTACTATTTTTTGAGTACCTTCGACACATCTCTTGGATGTGTTAGATGAATTAATCATGCTTAATTAAATTCATCATGGCTATGCTCAAGCATTTGTTGGGTCAAAACACGTTTGAGTTGGACTGAAGTCTCATATCAACATAGAAAAGCCAAGCCTAAGCCTGGACCAGCCTGACCTCAGCTTAAATGTTGTAACCCAAGCCCAATCCTGACAATAATTGGGAGGGCCCAAGTTTAACCCGATTGCTAGATAACGGGTGTCCTAAACAAATGCAATCAGTCTCGGCCCAAACAAAGAGAGGGACAGAGAGCGAAGTGGAGGCATTGTACTCCATGGCCTTCCTCTTTATATTGTCCTTAGCCCCTACATTTTTTGCTGAACATCTGCCACCCTAGCCATGTTGCCACTGGTTGACCTTTATCACCCTAGCCACCATTGATGTCTAAGTCTGTTGCAACGTTATTGCAGAGTTGGAGGGAGGAACAAAAGAGAGAGATGGCCGGTCACACACACACAAAGAGAGAGAGAGAGAGAGAGAGAGAGAGAGAGAGAGAGATGGGGCATCGCCATTAGAGAGACAAGAGGGAGTAGAGTGATGGAGAGGTAAAGCAAGAAAAATTAGATTTAGTGTTTTTGCTTTCCCTAAATCCCACCCCTTTTCATTTTTTAAATTTTTTTAAAAAATATATTGATAGTTGTATCAGTATTATCATTATATTTTATTATATAATAAATTGGGCCAGATTACAACAACAATAATAAAGCCTTAATCCTAAATTAGTTGGGGTTAGCTACATGAATTCTTTTTCTCCATTCAGCTCTGTTTCGAGTCATATTTTTTATAAGATATAAAAATTCTAAGTTTTTTTTTATCATTTCTCATGTGATTTTCGGTTTGCCTTTATATCTTTTTTTCTCTACATGTATCAAGTCACTTTTTCGCACAGGTACATCTCTAGGTTTACGTTGCACATATCCAAACTATTTAAGTCGTCATTCCCTTAATTTATCCTTGATTGAAGCTACCTCTACCTTTTTACGAATGGTTTTGTTTCTTATTCTATATTTTCTTGTATTACTATACATTCATCTTAACATTCTTATTTCTATCACATTCATTTTTTGTACTTATATTTTTCTAACTGGCCAACATTTCGTGCCATAAAGGATAGATGGTCTTATGGCTATCTTATAAAACTTTTCCTTTAATTTGACAGGTACTCTACGATCACATAATATTCTAATTACATTTCTCTATTTTATCCAACCTATTTTAATCCTATCGACAACATCATCCTCAATTTCTCCTTTCTTATGAATAATCAATCCTAAATACTGAAAATGATCATTTTTAGTAACTTTATGGTCCCCAATTTCTACTTTAGATTCATCTTCATTTCTAATTGTACTAAAATTGCATTTCATGTATTTTATTTTTGTCTTACTTAACCTAAAACCTTTAGATTTTAATGCATGGCAGTATAGTTCTGACTTACGATTAACTTTAGCCTTGGTTTTATTTACTCATATTATATTATATGCAAATAATATGCACCATGAAATATCATTCTGAATATGTCTAGTAAGCTCATATATAACTAAAGCAAAAAGATAGGAAGTAAAAGTAAATTCTTAATATAAACTTACTATAAAAATAGGTACTCCTTTCTTTTCTAACACACATTATAAGATTTTTCTAGGATCCTATCATATGCTTTATTTAAATTAATAAAAATCATATAAAGATTTTGTTTTTTGCTCTATATATATCTTTATTAACCTCCTAAGGAGAAAAATAGCTTTTATGGTCAACCTGCCTCGTATAAAATCAAATTAATTTTTTGATATTTTTATAGTACATCTCAATCCATGTTCAATTATTCTCGCCTAAAGTTTCATAGTATGACTCATGAGTTTGATACCACAATAATTAGAGCAGTTTTGAATATCTCCTTTATTTTTATAAATTGATATTATAATGCTCTTCTTCCATTCATTAGGCATCTTTTTAGTTTCTAAAATCCTATTAAATTAATGTCATCCACTTTACTTCAGTATCACCTAAACATTTCCAAACTTTGCCTATGTATGATTATACATAGCCAGTCTCAAGTCCAGATAAAGGACGGTTGTAGTAGGTTGACGGCCAGCGTAAAACTATAGTCACACTTTATGAACATGAATCCAATAAATTAGGCTAGGCTAAGATAAAAAATTTTTTAGTCAAGCCTGGCTTGATTTCATATCATGTGATTGGCCAAGCCTGTCAAACTGAAAACCTTAGCCCAAGCCCAACAAAATTTTGGCCAGGTCAAGCTAGGCAGGTAGGCCATGCTGATTTTACACAGTTCTATTCATGATTTTAAAATGCTTTGGCAAGACTAGGAGTCCATATTCTGCCTTTTTGTGCTTTCAACAGTCATAAATATTGTTCAAGAGTCAAGATTAATATTGTCTTAGAATAATACATTTCTCGGGATTCCAATTAATATGGTATATCTATGGATGAGTCCATCGCTAAAACATTGAAAAAGGGTTTATTAAAATTTCAGGATGTACTATATTTGGTCTCTTTCCTTTTCTCTACTTGGGATTTTCTGCTTATATCTAGTTTTTCTCAAGCTTGAAGAATCACCCATTAGATTGCAGGTTTGATTAAATCCATCAACCCCTCTCTCTTTTCTGATATATGATCTTATGTTCATGTTAATACTTTTTGTAGATTCAATCATAAGAATTCATCTAGATTGCATTGTTGGTAAGATTGCCAATGATGGTTTTTTTTGTTAGAATGATTATATGAAATGGCATTCATCCTAATGAAAGAAATGAGTCTTGCTGAAATAGGTTCTTTGTATGGTAAGCATATTCTTGTGAGCTTTAAATGCACCTACCTGTTATTACAACTTCAGTGTGCAGCCTGAGATCAGGGTTTTAAGAGTAGTTATGGAGGAATAATATTTGGAAATTGGAATAATTAGGATAAAAAAGATTTTCTTTTTCTTTTTTTTTTTTTGGAGGGGGTTACTCCCCACCCAGCCACCATAGTGTAGGCAGGATTCAAATACAGGTCATTGCATACTACAGCCCACTGACTTCATCAACTGCAGCACCATGAGAGAGAGAGAGAGAGAGAGAGAGAGAGAGAGAGATTTATTGTCCTCAACTTGCATGGTAAAAATCTTGGCATTCAAGAATAAAGTATGTAGAAGAACCGTCCAGTTTAGAATCAATGGAAAATGAGATAAATTTGTCATGGCGATTAAGATAAATGGCTCAAGGGCTCTTTGTGGGATTTACTATGAATTTGATCAGATAGAAAAAGGTGAGAAGGAAAATGTTGAATATCAATGGATATGTTGGATCTTGAATGATCAGCATGCCTTGAATCTTTGTATAGTTAAACTGGTTTCTCAAAAGAAATTCTTTTCATTGAGTCTTTTGTTAAGGAAATAAAATTTGACATGACTTGCTGTTCATCTTCATCACACACAGATAGTATTCTGTGTACCACAAAATAAGTTAATATTTTGACTTTGCAGATTTATTTCTCATACTCGGTTACTGATTCAGCAGTTCTTTAGCTTGCCACATTTGAATTATGGACATGTTTTCAGCATCATTAACCATGCAGCACTTTCTCTTTTAATTTCTTGCCGGATCCATATTCTTGTTATGGATTGTAATTCATAGAAAAGTGCTATGGGGTTCATTAATAAAAGAAAAAAAAATTCTAGATTGATCATGTTGTCTTGTATCAAATGCCTTCAGTGCACAAGCTTCGGCTCTTATTTAACCTTCATGCACACGGAGAGAATCAAATTGCCATCCCGGAATTAAAGAAATGGGGAGGGAACCTGACATTTGGATAAATTTGATTATTCAAGTAGTGGAGAAGTAGGCTGCCATAGTCATATGGACTGTTTTGCCTCCAGAGGTGGTTATTTTGAAAGTTAAGATGCATAGATCATGTGGTGATTTTTGGCTTTTTAGATGAAAACACCTTTCTTATGGATCAGCAACCTCTTCTTTTAACACTTTCTTTCATCCTGTTATATATTTCCATTTCCCTTGACCAATTGGAAGATACTCTAATATTGTCTGAAAACAATGAAACCCTAAGATTGCCATCCTGGAATTAGCATTTCACTAATGCACATTTCCATAGGGTTAAATATTAAAATTCCTGGACTTGGAGGATCAATCACTCTCATTGGACAAGTTGTTGCAGATACATATAAAAATGTCATGCATATGGATATGCATATGCATATGTCAATGTGAATGTAAATGTATATGTATATACATATACATATAAACCTATATATATTTATATGATTCAGCAGTTTTGTACAATGACTTAATGTGCACCTTCTCTTTTCATTTTTTTGCCTGCAGTCTGAAGTATTTGCTGTTGCATTTGCGGTCCTTGCAGCTGGTGCTATCATTCTCACTTTAAATGTTCTACTACTGGTAAGCAGCTTTATCATAGAGAACTCACCTATACTATGCTGCAGCCTTATGTTGTATACGACTTCTATTTTTTTTTATTTTTTTATTTTTTTTGTGATTACAGGGTGGGCACATAATATTCTTCCAGAGTCTCAGTCTACTTGGATACTGTCTTTTTCCTCTGGACATTGGAGCTCTTGTTTGCATGCTGCAGGAAAATGTTATAATCAAGATAATTGTGGTGTCAATAACATTGGCATGGAGTTCATGGGCAGCATACCCATTCATGAGTTCAGCCGTTAACCCGAGACGGAAGGCCTTGGCACTGTATCCTGTCTTCCTCATGTATATCTCTGTTGGCTTTTTAATTATTGCAATAGATTAAGGAATCAATGGGTCATCACTATGTGATTTTACAGTTTGTAGGTCACAAACCTCTGTTTCTTCGAGTCACCTATACAAGTATAGACAGACATTTCCTTGTATCAGACACTTTGATCTTGTTTTGTAGTTTGATTTGTTAGAGACTCATGTACTTTTTTTGGCGTCAAGCTGTAAAATGTTGGTTGCTGCTTATCTTAGTGGGTTCCATATTGTACGTATGGAGCCTCACACCCGACCACCAGAATTAAGACGGTTGTAAGTTTTCATTTCGTCTAAACCAAAGAACTTTTGTGAAATGACATTGAATGGGTTGTCTTCCTATGGAAATGCAATAATTATTTTATTTGGATAAATGGATTACTGTCATTTTCCAGAGTTTGTCCTATCACTCGTTCATTCGTGTTCATGAGCCAATCCTTTTCGTTCATTTATCACTTCAAGATCGTGTAACTTATGATGCCAAAATAAAATATAACTAAATAATATTATATATATGCATATGTTTTTATGTATTATAATATCATATATATAACTAAATAAAATACCTATTAATTTAAAAATATATGTATGCGTATTGCATGTATTTAAATACATACGTAATGTATACTAATAATTATACACAAATGATGCTTTAATTTAAAATCCACTTCAAATCAAACAATTTCACATGCATAATAAAAATGCTTATACACACTATCCTAAAGATATAGAAATATACGCACAAATGTTTATGCATGCATACATAAATAAATAAGTATATAACAAATGCATTCATACATACACACACATATGTATGTATTTGTGTACATTTGTATGCATGTGTATTGGCACCAAAAAGTGGCATATTAAAAAGAAAAGAGAAAAGAACCAACTAACTATCGAAGGGATATGCCATAAAGAACAAAGAAAAAATATAATAGATGTACAAGCTATAGATTATATATTACATACAGATGCATTTCTTAGGTGTATATATATTATGCATAAGGGTATGTAATAGTACATACATACATGTAGATGCAGACACACACAAACATATATATATATGTATATTACATATACATACATTCATATGGATATATATATGCATTATATATACATTAACATATACTTACATATGTATATGTATGTACATATAAATACATTCATTCATTCATCGACTTCTTTTGATTATTTAACAAACATTTTTCACATTGCTAGGCCTTTTCATACTGTTCTAATTTTCATTGGAGATTTTCAATTTTTATATTTATACAACTCATTGATACTGCTTATTATTGTTTGAACTTTCTAAATCTCTTTTGCCATTCAATATGTTACTTCAGACTTTCTTGCTTTTCGTTAATATTTTTATCTTTATTTTTATTTCAAGCTCTTAAGGAATGTATAAACTTTTTTTTTTTTTTTTTTTTTTTCTGAAGCAAATCAAGTGATGGTTCATTTAGAGGATCAAAGTAATAATGATATTTAATTTTAATGGGGCAAAAACAAGAGGAATGGACGGAGCAAAAAAAAAAAAAAAAAAATCAATTCTATGAGTCATTCAAATTCAATAATGTGAATTACTCATTATATTACTTTGCTGACCTTTTTAAGCATGGTGAGGTAGGATCTTATATTTGGAAAGATACTAAAGATATGAGGACAACTAGGCCATAAGAGAGCAAAGATTTTATGATTTTTTTTCAATGATCATGCGCCATTTGAGGAGATCTTTTTGGCTTATAGTGAAAGTGTTGGTCTTTCAATGTCAATGCACTAGTAAATGGTAAATTTGATTCATTTCCTTTTTTTTGATATTATTGGAGTTTGTTTCACCTCGTAGCCTTTCAATAGTAATTTTATGAACTCCATAAATATCAATGTTATAAACTAAATTAAACAAGAAGTATTTGACACAATAAGAGTATGGACTTAAATAACTCATGTTTTGATGTAGTACAGTTTTAGCATTCTTATTAGATGAAAGTGACATTTTTTTGAATAGAAGTAAAATATGAGCATATTATAATTGATTATATATTTTTATTTCGATGAATTTACATTTATCCTCCACTTATTATATTGCATGATATTTATTCAACAGTCAATTGGTTGCCTTTTTTCACATTCCTTAGTTTCTTGATTAAAATTGTTTACTTATGGTTGAGTTTTCCTCATGTCATGGGATTGTTTGAGGTGATTTTAATCACGGATATTCATCCCAAAGTATGTTCAAATAATGATGATAAGGGGTGCAACATCTTTGATGAAGATTTTTTAGGGGTAGCTTAAATATAGGTTGACTCGAGTACTAATTCAAAAATCACAAGTTCAATTAAATGACCTTCATCTTTATCATTATGGTAGAGGCACGCAATTCTACCCTAAACCCTAGTGAACAAGCCAAATCGAAGATAAAATCAAGTGGAGACTTGATTTAGACCAAATCATAGATTAAAGAACTACTGACTACTTGTATCAAAGTAACTATTATTGCTCACCCAACACTCAAATTTTAATCCTTCTTCTCCTCTTCCTTCTCTAATTTCTTTAATTTTCCTTCTCCCTCCTTCTCAAGTCTACTTCTCTACCTCATTGATCTCTCACCTGACATCACTGCTTTTCTAGCATTCAAAGACCTTATCTCTATCTTCTCGCCCTAACGTCCCAATTATTGGGCTCCATTGATTGAGCGAGCACCAAGTCACTTCCACCATTTTTCCTTCTTATGGCCAAACTTATCAACACTTTTAGCCTCGATAGGGGCCTACCACTATCTTACCAACCTTTTGTTATCTTCTCATGGCCTCTTTAAATTCAACTACTTGGCTGGTAGCTGAACCATTGGAGCTCTGTCTCTTTCTTCCCCCTCTCCTATTTCTCTCTCTTTCTCCCTCATAAATTTATTCTTTTTTTATAAAGATGCAAATAAGGAGGGAAAGCCAATCTTTGAGATTGTATTTGTCATCTAAAATAATGCATATGCTTAGTTAGTTAAAGGGCTAGGCAAAAGAAATATGTTGTCATCCTATGTGGATCAATTGTTAGGTTTTTAATAATTTGATTTATATTTCAAAGTTTTTCTCATAGTGATGGAGAAAAATTAAAGGCAGCTAAATACTTTGGTTTATTTAGTTGAAAGCATTAACTTCAAAAAGTATATGCTTCAAGGAAGGGCTTAGTTTTCACTCTCTCTCTCTCACACACACACACAGACATACTCTCTCTCTCTCTCTCTCTCAATTGAACCTTGTTAGTTTTCTCTCTCCTCCTTCCTCTCCCTTAAATCTCCTACAATTTTTTTTTTTTAAATTTTTTAATTGACTAAATCCCCACTAGACTCTCTTTATTAAGTCAAGTCCTTACCTCTCGATCTAGTCAATTGTCACTTGGATCTGATTGATTTGGCCACCATGCATGCATTACCACCTACCAACCTTGTTCCCTTTGTTCTCATTCTTGTTTTCCCTCTATTGCCCTTAACCAGGTAGTTTCTACTTGGAATGCCACAAGAAGTGGATGGTGGTACAGCATGAGAATAGTGTCCAGGCGATCATTTGCTGATTTGCTGCACCGTGGCTGGTGGTGGGTCTCGCAGCAATAGGCGACTTAGCCAATCTCCTATGGCCAACATAGACATTGATGGAAGTTATCACCAGCATTTTGCCACGAGGAAATTGAAATTAAAATGGAAGTTCAGCCATAACTTTAACCACCGAAAGTTCCGAAGGGTCTTCTTTGGGTTTGTTTTTCAAAGTGAGCAAGATATTATGCTCACGGGCTGCTTTCGATATGGCAGTGCTCCAAGGACCCTCTGCCATTGCTAGGAGGTGTGGTTGGAGGGCTCTATTTTTTGTGTTTTTATCACCGCTATGCTGACCAGGCCTAAGGTGGTGACACAGGGCTCTTCCATCTTTTGACTAGCTCAAGCTCACTCGTAGTGCATTTCGACGTATGGCCAAGAATGGCATGGCTAAGTTGATGGATCAAGTACACGCCTTGGGGCTAAATCAATTGAATCAACCACCCAGCAACTTCTACTAGAATCTCATAGTTCTCTGTCGTTCCATTCTATTTGTGGCCCCACAAGAGAGTAGATCCAACATTTTATGTCCTATTTGAAACTCGCATGATTCCCAATGGCATCCCATGTGACCTATTTTTGCCTAGTATGATCAAATTCAATTGATGACCAGCGCTAAAATGTCGTGAATCTAGGTCACAGACTTCTATAATGAGAATGAGTATCATGGGTCAGGCTCCAGTGGAGATCCGAAGTAATATGAAATTAATTTGGATAGGATGAGGGCTTTTATCATTGAGAGTTCGAATTCACCGTGATGAACCCTTCTATAATTAAGCTAAATTTGGATTTGACTCACCATCGGTTGTATCTTTACAAACTCCTATTGACGCTTCAAAAAGTCATAGACTAACTAAGACATGATTTGTTGACTACATATTATGCAATTAATTATTAATAAAAAAATATTAAAGTTAAAAGTATGGTACATCATGCATTCAATATTTATTATATTTTATTATTTAAATTACTATTTTTTTCTTCTTTTTGAATGACTAACATTAGAGTTTCTCTCCTCTTCATGGCCTTCATTTTTAAGGTCTATAACTCAAGCGTAGATTTATAATTGAGTTGGTGGGTTATATATAGATTTATATAAAATAAATAAATCAAATTTGATATAAATTTTCTTCTATGAACCTTATTATATATCGACTGGCAATGGTTAAGGGGTTTCGAGGTCCAACCATGATGGACTCCATTGAAGACCAACATGACACAATCCATGGCCACCCCCATGGTTCTATTGAATACAAGATGGATAGGAGCACTCAATGGCCATAGCCATGCCATCCAAATAGAGCATATATCATTTAAGCCCAAAGAGGATGAGTTCGTAGGCTCTTCAAACTCCAGCCTCCCAAGCTCATTGAATTGTTCGTCGAGGTAACTTTAACCCAATGGCCTCAATGTGGCTTCTCAAATTATTCCTGAGCTTCCTCTTCTCTTTGATTTTTTGTCCAATTGTCTGATTTTTTTTCCTAAACTAACGTAATGCTTGTGCTAGGGAGATGATCGACTTAGCTGCCTTAAAGCGGTTCACCAAAAAAGAAGTTAGCTGTGGAAAATTTGCCTACCTTGCTCACCAAATCAATTGTGGGGAATTACTCGAGGCTTCTGTGGTGGCATCCATTTCGAAGTTGGCTCCTCCATCGAAGCCGGGCATGGGAGTAGCACCGCATCAAAAGAAAATGGTCTCCAAGAGGATGGTTAACAAGGGTTCTTTGGCTTTGTGGCCTTCGAAGAATACAAAGATGGTGTACCACAGATAGCCTTCATGCCAATTTTTTAAATCATTCAAAGAAATCAAGCGAAGGAGGACGATAAGAACGTTACCCTATATTTAGGACAACCAAGAAATCTTTTAGCTAGTTTTAAAGATATTTAAAAGATTCTCAACGAAGCCCTTTTCCGATAAATGCATTGTGCAGCAACATCCACATACTCACTGCTTTTCACCATGCAAACACCACCAAATGCTCCAATGTCTTAGCTATCAATGAAAGAAGATAGAGCTCTCAACTAGAGGAGTGAGCTCTCAATCAAACGGGATAAAGCTCTCAATTAAACAGCCAATTGTGATTTTAGAGTTTTGATTTATAGGCAAATTTTGAAAACACACCCTTCTCTTAGGTCCCGACTGGATAATTGCTCTTTTTTTATTACTAAAATGGTTAGCTCATGTGTTGCACGTGCTAATAAAGTAATGCTATCTAACTTTAGATAGATGAATGGTTTTAAGTGCAACAGCTAAATAACCTCCAGGTTCATTTTTGATATTATACTAATTATGTGGTTTAATTTAAAAACCTCAAACTATAGGGTCTAAATTGTAATCATTTATATATTTTTTAAAAAATTATATTTTTGAAGGAAAGATATCAAGATATATTAATAGCCTTTATACCAACTCTATTTTCTTTCTTTTTTTTTCATATGTTTTAAGAAAAGCCTGTAGGCATAATCCATTACTGGTTTAAGGTGCAATAAGATTACATCAACTCCTGAAATGGACGATACATATATATATATATATATATATATGTATGTATGTATGTATGCATATATGTATGTATGTATGTATATGCATATATATGAGCTAAACTTATTTATATTCAAATATAGTCAAGTCAAGTATTTGCCCACCTTTCTTACCCTTAGATCTACATGGATTTTAGAACTATTTCTTTCTTTTTTTTAAAAAAAATTCGTAAACTGTGTGTATTTAAAGGTAAGAAAAGTACTTAGATTTAAGTTTGCCTACATTTTAATGTATCTAAGTTTAACATGCACATTCTTTTTCTCTAATATATATATATATATATATATATATATATATATATAAAGACTAGGACTGTCTAGATCATGGAATCGTTATCAGCAAAGCCGAATGAGACTAAACGTAATGAAAGGACGACGATGCTTGCCGTTTGTCAAGTCAATACGGCATGAGAAATGAGAGCAATAGCAGAATTCGGTAAGGAGTTTAACCATAATTTAATGATCGTTTTTGACGTCAAACTATATGTAAAGCATGACGATTGCATTTGGAAATGTTGCCTTGGAATCACTTCTTTGGTCAATTATATCTTCACCTACTTTTTTAGCGGTCCATTGATCTCATCCAAAGGCATGAAGAAAGATTCAGTAAGGTTCCTTGTGCAACGGTAGAAACAACGAAAAGAAAAGAACATGAAGCTCACGTTTCACTCATAATGAATGAATCTAAATCTGCCACAATAATTAAAGCAACTGAAAATGAAATGAGGCCTACACAAGAAGAACAATCCCTCTCGTCTCCCAAGTCCAGCAGCCATTGTGGATCCTAGCAGCACTTGAGCCACTTTAGGAATCTGGAACCAGATGGTCCTGATCTAAGTTAAAGAAAGCTAAAAGAGAACCCTAATCTTTTAGAAAAGCATGTAATATGACTGGAGACGAGAGAGTGCAGAAAAAGCAATAGAATTGTCATGTAAAGATATTGCATCCCTTTGGACCACTTTTTTTTCCGTTAAAGCTACACTAAGAAAAATGAAGGAAACAAGAAAGTAAAATGCAGGAGATGGGAACAGCTCAACAATTTTCTTTTTCTATCTATTTATTTTTTGATGGGTGATTAGTTTCCATGGCCATCAGTCTTTTTATTTTTTATTTTTATATTATATTATATTATAAAAGATGGATAGAAATTAAATTAAATATTGGAGTGAGGACAAAATCAAACTAAGTCTCTTGTCTTTATATGACATTTTATATTCTAGCCCTCCCAAACAAAAGATAGTCATTTAAAAGTCAAAAAAAAATTTATAGCAAAATATAAACAGAATTTAGCTAGTAACCTGATTACTGTGTTAGTTGTTATAAACTAAACGTGATAATCTTATATTTCTAAAAATCTGAGTTAATATTACTGAGACAACCAAATATATCAACCTTGTATTTCTTATTACTAGGAATATAAAATTTTTTGTAATATTATATTATTATAGACCAAACCTATCTTATTAAAATATGATGCAAATACATGGCTTGCCATGCAAGCTGAAAGACTATAGGTCACTTATATTCATTATATTGTGATAGAAAGAAGAAAAAAAAAAATCAGATCCTTTGATGCTTCTTACTTTGTATTCATCCTCAACCTCAACAATGCAATTTTCCTTGCAACTCCCTTTACCATGAGATGAAGAATTAAAAAGAATCAACAAAACAAGTTTTTATCGACAAATAAGGGATCCATGCATTTCTGAAAGTGTTACTAATACTTTTACTGATCTTTTTGACAATCATTTACTGAAACACTCCAAAAAATGTGTTGCTAATTAATCAGAGATATTTGTATGAATATCACTAAAAGTGATTTTTAGTAGAATTTTTTAAGATTTGCCCACTTCAATGCCACAAATACTTATAATAGCAATAAAAAAATTACCACTCAATGCAAAGGAAAATGGGAAAAAGATAAATAGCAACACTTTTAAAGGCTTATAGAAGTTCATTATAACTTTCTCATCTAACATTTATTTTGAATAATTTAAGATTTATTGGAAAGCCAACTTGATATCAAATATTTTAAAAGTATTCCCAAATAAAGATTTTAGTTATAAAACTTTTTTTATATTGATGTGTGTTGAATTATCTTTTTTAATATAGTTAAAGATGAACTTTAAAATTTAAACTTACTAAATACTTATAAGTTAAATATCACCTTCTATTATTCTTTAAAAAGTGCTTACTAATTTTGAAGTCTTCTGGAGTACATTGAGAATTAAAATAATAATAAATAAATAAATAATAAAATAGATTCCTAACTTTTATTAGATTTTTTTTTAACTCATCAAACATGAGTTTTTAAAAGGAAAGAAAGATAAGATTTTAGACAAAAATAAAAGATATATCATCCTATAAATTGCAATCCATGTAATGGTACTTTTATAATTTTTAGAAGTTTATCAATAGTGATATATTTTTAATAAAACATTAATAGCTTTCTCGTTTAACTTCCGTTTTAAGTAATTTAAGACTTATTGAGAAGTATCATCTAATAAATATTTAATTATATTAACAATAGTGAAGCTTTGTTTTGGATTGATATGTACTGAATTTTTTTCTTTTCTATATAGTTAGAGATTGAACTTCATAATTTAGCTCACTAAATACCTATAAGTTATGCATCAATTTGTATTCTTCTTTAAAAAGGTGCTTACTAAGATGAGATCTTCTAGAACATATTTTATCTAAAGAAAATTAAAGAAATAAATATTAAATAAATAGGCAAATAAATTTAGAACTCTTTCTAGATTTCTAACTCATCTGGCATGAACTTTTAGAAGAAAGAAAGATAAGATTTCAAACAAAAAATAAATAGATATCATCTTATGAATTACAAATTATAAAATGTTATTTTATAATTTTTAGATGTTTGTTCGCAGTGACATGTTTTTAATAAATCATTAATAACTTCTTCATCTGACTTTTGCTTTGAGTGATTAAAGATTTATCGAAAAACTAACTCAATGCCAAATATTATAAAAATATCGCTAAATAATTAATTATGCTAGTAAAGCATTTTTTTGAAGTGATGCACATTTAATTGTCTTTTTTAATGTGGTTAGATATGAACTTCAAAATTCAAGTTCACTAGATATTTACAAGTTAAAAGCCATCTTGTAATGTTTTTTAGAGTAGTGCTTGTTAATCTGAAGGTTTTTAGAATATATTCCATTCTACCATTTTACCTTAGTATATATCTATCTCAAAGAATTTACTTTTAAGCTCATTCATACATAGCTTTTGATGTAGTAATACTTTTTTTGGAAGATAATCCTTCGGAACATGAGTTTTTCTAATGAATCTCCTTTCTAAGTATTTGCATCGTTGATTACATCATCCTTTGTTCTTTCTTTTCTTTCTTTTTTTTTTTTTTTTTTTTTTTTTTTCCTTTACTTCCTTTTTCTTTTCTTCTCTTTTTCTCTCTTCCTTTCTTTTTCATCTAATTTTCTTTCTTTTTTTTCCGTTTCTTTTTCTCTTTTCATTTATTTTTTATTTTTTTTATTTTTTTCTTATTTATTTTCTTTCTCTCTCTCTCTCTTTTTTTTTTTACTCCTTCCTTTTCTTTCTTACCTTCTTTTTTATCTTTCTTGTGGAAAGAACGGTCTTTCCCATATCTTTTTTTTTCTTTTGTGTACGAAGGGATGAGCTCTCTTATCTTTTTGATTCTTGCGTGAAGGAATGGTTAGAGTGCCTCCTATCCTACTGAGATTTAAAGCATATATGATCCCAATCAAGCATGATCACAGATAAAATATAATATAAAAAATACTTTTTTATTATATATATATATATATGTCTTCTGTTGATTAAAAACCTAATCTATTCTGGTCATGATTAAGTTTCTAGATACGTAATCATTCCAATTTTACTTGCGTCATCAATGATATAAATTTTAGCATCTGTATCCCTTTCTTTAGAGTTTATTTATAAATAATATTATTTGAATGACCGCTAGGGTCAATATACAAGAAACTTTCTGCATGTGGTAGTGGAAGGCATGGACATAAACTTTTACCTTTTTTTTTTTTTCGGGGGGCCACGCTCTATTTCATGTAATTCGAATCACTGTAAACCGGTCCAGAAATAAGCGGGCGAGATGTGGTAGCGGTAAGAAAGAAAGGCTTGCACCGATTGGATTTAACGGCCAAGGAAACGCCCTCCCGGTTCCCGGCACGTAACGCGCGGCATCACCAAGGTCGGTGGGTCGCAGTCGCAGTATACTCGGCCCGGATCTACCAGCGGCGGCACAGCTTCCTCGGAGCTCCAAGGCACGCGCCAGAATCCGACGCCGCCCGATATTGTCACGTGTCATCCACTCCGCACGTGCGGAAATCGAGATAAAGCTGGCCGCGTGACTTCCCGAGGCATACCCCCCCCTCCCTCCGGAGATGCTGCCGGGAACCTTCCAGTCTCCTCCCACTCGCGCCTATAAATTGCGATTCAATCGGGTGGGAAGGGGGAACGTCAAGGGCTTCCTCCTGCTTTGTTTGCTGTGTTGCTGCAAGGCTTGGGGGGGTACGTGAGAGCCTGTGGACAGCAATGGGAGGCCAGTTTTTGGCGGTTGCGGAAGGGCTGTTGCCGGCGGGGGGTATGGTTTTGGTTCAGCTGACCTTCGCTGGGATGAACATCTTCTATAAATTAGCGATCAACGATGGCATGGACACGAGAGTCCTTATAGCTTATCGTTTCATCTTTGCCACTGCATTTTTAGGCCCTATAGCCTTCTTCCGAGAGAGGTAAACTTAGTAGTGATATGCACGTACCATTTTTCTTTTTTTTTTCTCCTTTCTTCTCTCTTTATGATGTGTGTGTATATACGTAAAGAGAGAGAAAGAAAGCATGCATATATTAGACTTAGCTACATTTGAATGTAGCCAAATTTATATCTGATCATCTTCTTTACCCTTGAATCCACATAATTTAAAGGTTTTAAAAATTTAAAAAAATGAAAAAAGTAGAGTGTCTTCGAAATTTATGTATATCTAAGGATAGAGAAGATGATTGATTCATAAACTTTGATATATTCGAATGTAGCCAAATTCAACTTTTATGAAAAAAGTGATGCACATGTCTTTCCTTTATGCTCTGTTCAGTTGTAGGAAAAATAATTTTTTATATGCTGATGGGTGATTTAATATTACATGTATCTATCAATGGATATTATGAAAAAAGTGATGCACCTATCTATCTCTTTTACTCTATTCAGTTGTAGAAAAAATAATTTTTTATATGCTGATGGATGATTTAATATTACATGCATCTAGCAATGAATATTATGAAAAAAGTGATGCATATGTCTATATCTTATACTCTATTCAGTTGTAGGGAGCGTTATTTGAAAAAAAATTTATAAAAAATAGAAAACAAAATTTGTATTCAAATCTAATATTTTTTAAATAAAAATTTTAAAAATTATATTTTTTAGTTTTTCAAATAGATGCTAGGTTTTTTAGTTTTTAAGTTTTTTCAATTTTATGTATAGATGTCGGACTTTAGCTCTCATTCTCTCTCTCTCTTAATATTACCATCAGCACAGGCCTTTTTCTTCAAATTATTCGGGACATCTCCTCTGCTGGACTGGTTTGCAATTTGACATAGTAGAACTCTTGATTTCCACGTAAAACTTTCTTTACCATTTTCACAATTCTGTAAAGAAAACCATAAACCATTCTCCCTTAACTTATACTGAAATGTGTAACTTGTATCTTCTCTTCTTTAACAATAAATCAGGTTAGTTTAACAACTTCTTACTTATTTAAAAACAATGCATACTAAATTTGAAAAACATCTTGAGATTTTTTTTTTTTCACCATAAAATAGTATTTTCTTCATATTTTTTATCATCATACCTCTACTATCTACCATCATCTTTATCATCAACCATCCTTCACTATCCATCATTACCACTACCAACACTATCATTATATTACCACCGCTACCTACCATCCTCTATCATCATTACCACTAACACCACTAGTGCAACAATCACAAGCACCACCATAACCCTTCATCCTCTACCATATCACCACCGTGATGACTGCTACCACCTTACCATTGCCACCACTATAATACCACTACTACCTACTATCCTCTATCATCACCATCACCACCACCACTAGCGCAAGAGCTACAAGCACTCCCACAACCCTCTACCATCCTCTGCTATTATCACCATTATCATATCTTTACCATACCTATCATTATATCTCTACTATCTATCATCACCACCATCACTAATGCCACTACCCATTGCCACTATTGCCATTATGCTTCCATCACCTACCATCACTGCTATCATATGCATTACTTATCATTATCACCATCCTCTATCACCAACCACCATTAACCATCTTCCATGGCCCTTTTTTTTTTTCTTCAATTTTTAAATTAAAAAAATAATTTCTTATTATCAATAAATGAACATGTTTTTTTAATCTTTTCATAGAAAAGAAAAACTGAAAATGGAGAAGGAAACTAAAGTTGGAAAATAAAAAACATTTTTTTACAACTAAACATTCCCTCGTTCTTCAGCTGATCTTATTCTTCAAAGAAAAAAAAAAAAAAACTCAACGATATATTTTTATTTTAGTCATGGAAAAAGTTTTAACTTAAGCTTTTCAAGGGGTCTTTTTATAAGTTGCGGTGCGAAGACCTTTTTCTTCTTTCATGACTTTAATAAAGTTTACTGAGTAAATAAGATTTTATCACTATAATTGTTGAATTTTTGTGATTGCAGGAAGAATCGGCCAAAGATGACCTGGAAGGTTTGGATGCTGGCCCTCTTAAGCGGGCTATTTGGGTATGCGCTTAAGATCAGATTACTATGGATCCACAAAGACAACTAAAAAATTACAAAAATAAGAGAGAGAAATAACTAAATTTCTAAGAGAAAAAACAGAGAATTCATGTTCCTCAACCTTTTTTTTTTAATTTCTTTTATGCATCAATCTATTAGAGAAACTCTTGAGGTGCTTAAGTATTATGGAGTTATGATGCACCGGGCTTGGATGCATGCTAATCCTAATTCAAACAGCTTGTTCACAGCACATCCATCTGTTAGGGGTAGGCATGAGCTAGATGAGGGGGTTCAACCTAGTCCAAATTGAGATCTAAAAAGGTAGCCCAAGGCATCGGATCAGACTACACCTAGTCCAAAGTTAGGCAAGTATTGTCAGTCCAAGCTTGACCCTATGAGAATCTCTTAAGGATCGGGCCCAGCCTGACTCAACTCGCAATTTTTATAGAAATGTATTGATTATAACTTATACTTTGATTTTTTTTAATTATTATAATAAAAAGAGTAACCATAGAGAAGCTGGTACTAGATTAGACTTATTTCTTTAGCATTCAAGCATCAGACCTTGATTAGAGATGGCAATTTTAACCTATAAAATAGGGACTCATCTTGTCCTATTTAAGGTGAGGATTCTCTACTTTTTCTGGCGATGAGGACAAGAATGAAGATTATTTTTATTTGCATTAGCGAAGACAAGAATATGTATATCCCACCCGCCCCACCTTATTTTGTTGGTTTCGTACTTTAGTAATATAATACCCTTATATATTTTTATATCTATAAAATTACCCTTCTAATTTTTATTGAAAATTCATTTGTGTTATTAAGGGAGATGTAGGAATGGGAGAGGAATGGTATGGTGATAGGAGTAGAAATAGAGATGAAAAAAATCTTCAGATAGAGTAGGAATGAAAATTATTTTCTTTGGTAGGAATAAGGATAAGAATTAAGGTCTCGAGACTAGACGTGCCCCCTTGCCATCCCTGACCTTGATCTAAATCTAATACCATATATATTATAATTATATAAACATGTATTATATATATAAATTCTTGCACTAGGCTAGGTCTGGCATGGCCTATTTTTCTAAGCTCAAGTTTGGCCCTAAATTAGAATGAGCCTATAAAATCAGACCCAGTCTTATCCTATAGGCTAAAAACCATAGCATAAGCCCTAGAATATCAGGGCTGAACTGAGGCTCACAAGCTACCTGGCCCACGCCCTCCCCCATCCATCATCCATGTTCGCTACTAAAAGAAAGAAGTTAAATGACTTGCCTGGTTGACTACATCTATTATAGCCCCCAAGAGTTTTTTCTTGCATTCCCAGGTCCTAATCGCATGATAAATTTGAAACAGCAAGCTAGTTCAGCCTTCACGAGAAAACTACAGTAAATCTTAGCCTTTTAACGTAGCCTCGCTTGCTTGTCCCCTGCAGGGAGCCAATACCAGGTGCCACCAAGGCTGCAACCATATCGGGTTATCTCGTAATTCGGCTCAATCCCAATCCAATTAGATCCGATCAGATCTATATTTACAAACATGTAGGTTGGATCAGGTGTAAAAATTAAATCCAACCTAAATTTTGGATCAGATTTAGATTTTATGTTTTTCAACCCGATCTAATCCGAACCTTATTTATCTCGATCCATAAATTTTAACTATATATATCTTGTTCTACTATGCTCTAATTATCTTTATAAATTCATTGAATGAACTCTAATTTAAACCAATTCTTCTTATCATTTTAACAATTAAATCTCCTTCCATATTTTTTTTCTTTAATTATATTTAATATTTATATTTTATTATTTATTTTGATGAATTCTTATTTGTAATGTCTTTAAGTATATCATAACTTATTTTAAATATCATAAGTTATTTTAAATATCAAAACTTATAAACATAAGAATACTCATTTACTTGAATAGAATTAAGAGCTTTTGAATAAAAATTTATATTTAAGTTGATTCTTTGTAACCTCATTTAAACTTTTGAATGAATTTAATTATCAATTACTATATTTTAGTTATAAAAAAATAATTAGATGCCTAACTTAAATGCAATATTTTAGATTAGATCTAAATAAATCTGAATGACTTGTTGAATCAAAAATTACTTCTATAGATCTAATCCAATCTAATTTGCTCAATAAATGAGTTGGATCTTGATCCAAAATTAAGTTTCAAACATAAAATTGAATCGAATTGGGATCAAGTATGATCCAATCCAATCCGATCTATTTGCAGCCCTATTTGCCTATCAATATCTTTTTGGGTCTCCATGCGGTCTTGTTTAACTTTATTTGATTTCATGAGACATCACAACCGGGGTCTTTTTAATTGTTCATCTCTGACTTCCTGAGATCCTTGCCAAATCTCTAGGGTGGCCTTTAGTTGTCTCCTGATATTAGCTGACCGACCAATAGCACTGGAACGGAGACCTCGTTGGCCACACGGTGGCTGCAGTTACTTATTTCAAAGCTAATGGCTAATAAAAATTACATGTATTCTATCTATTTATTTCTGTTTTGAGACTTACTCTATCAAATCTACCCTTGGAGAGAAAAATTGGTTGGTTCCAATGAAGGTCCCTCTTAACTAATCAAATCTCATCCAATCCATCCACTTATATAGGCTTTATTACATTAAATTATTTATATTATTAATATATATTTTATATTTATAATTTTATTTACTTGATTTTCTAGAGTTTTATTTTCTTTAGGTTTTTGTTTGACCTTGTTTTATTATGCTAGGCATAGTTCACTCATGTGCACCTACATTGTCACGAAAAAATTATGGCAGCAATTATATTAGATCACAATATTATAATTCACCTCATGTAATTACTATCACAAATTTTAAAAAATCATGCATGCAAAATCATTTTACTGCCAATTAGCAGCATTTTTTGAATAACATATGATGATTGCTTCTTATATGTTTTGGTTATGTTCAATTGGGCAGGTGTGCATTAACGCATAATTTGTATATCTCGAGTTTGAAGCTTACATCCACAACTTTTTCTTCAGCTACGACCAATCTCATCCCAACTATCACATTTATTTTGGCTGTTTTGTTTAGGTACTCGATGATCTGCTTTGATTATTTTATATAAATTTAAAGATTTAATTTGTTTTGTATTTGATTTAAGTTTAAATTTTGCATAAAGGTTTGAGAGTTTAGGATTCCATACCATTTCCGGACAAGCAAAGATTTTGGGCACGTTGGTTGGGATTGGTGGTACCATGGTTCTCACTTTCTACAAAGGAGTAGAAATCAATCTCTACTTTACAAACATCAACCTCCTCAAGTCTCACTCGGAGGGAGCTATTGCACCTCATCATCAAGAACCAAATAATCACATTATGGGCTCATTGCTTGCTGTTGCTAGTTGTGTCTGTTATTCAATCTGGTTAATAATTCAGGTGATTCTAATGCAATTATGTCCTTTCTGGTACCTTGGACTACATAGCCTAACTACCCGTAATATTTCTAAATATTTATCTTTCCAGGCAAAGATGATGAAAGTTTATCCTTGTCACCACTCGAGCATGGCCTTGATGTCTTTCATCGGCGCAGTTTTGTCCAGCATCTATGCATTTTGTATAAAGAGAGATTTGGGCTATTGGAGATTAGGGTTTGACATTAGGCTACTTGCCACCATCTATTCGGTATGATTTTTCTTATTCTGTTTTTTTTATTTTTTTTACTCTCTTTTTCATTTGATAATGTTATTGTAACTATTTGAGTATGCCTTGGTGGATGATGTGGTGTTATAGGGCGTGGTGGCATCTGGATTGATCCTTATAGTTTTGATGTGGTGCATCGACAAAAAGGGTCCATTATTTGCTTCTATTTTTACTCCTTTGATGCTTGTGATCGTGGCGCTTCTAAGTTCACTTCTACTAAATGAGAAGCTACATCTTGGAACGTAAGATTGGATGCTCGAGTTCATCTTTCTTCTTTATATCTTCCCTAGCACGGCATAAATGCTGTTTATAAAACTCCATGCTTCAGCCAGTCTACTTGTGTTCATAAGATTGTCTGGCATACAAATAGTATTATCCTATGTAGTCCTTAGCACTAGATGCTTGGTTGTTGGTAGTTTTTGTGCATAGATGACACTAGACTCTTTTTTGGGCTTTGTACTTTTGTTCGCTAGATGCAACTCTTAGTTAACTTTAACTTCCTCTGACTACTATTATACATGCACGTCTCTCATACTTAATTCATTTCGGACTACTGGACTAGCCCTTCATTCTTTTTTTTTTTTTTTGCAAGAAGAAACTAGACTAGAAATTAGAGAAACTCAAGAGTTATCTAGGCTTATCATGTGTGTCATATTTGTCTAGCTCCTCTTGTTTTCATGCAGTTGTCTAACTTAAAAAGATATAGAGAATGCATCTATTGATTAAAAATAATCTAACATTTTATTTTGTTATGTTTTATTGTGCAGTATGATAGGAGCTGCATTGATTATAATAGGATTGTACATTGTACTCTGGGGGAAAGGAAGAGAAGCAGTGAAGGCAGGAGAGTTACCTACAGATGAGTTCCTAGGCATCACCGTAGTTTCTGGAGCCACTAGTCTGCAACAAGAATTTTCAGGGTCTCATTCTCCTTCTAAGCTAAAACAGGAGCTGCAATCGAGTTAAAAACAGGATTTTTTTTTCTTGTTTTATATCTATATAGCTAAGATGCAATCTTAGAACATGCATTTTCGACTGTATGAAACTATTGTGTGAAGAAATATCATTATGTTTTGCCAACTAGACATAGAAGGAATATGCAAGTATGCCCTGGTTCTTTTCTTTTAGAAAGATGTGATAGTGTTTGATTTGGATAAATAAAATGCTTTTTTCCCAGTAAAGCTGAACTTTAAATCTTGATTATGAGTTGTTTTTTTTTTTTTTTTGTATAAACAACAATTTTGAGTTTAATGTTTCAAGAGCTATAATTATGTTGCAACTCAAATTCACCAACAAGTTTTAAGTTTTGGATAGAGTATATGATTATTGAAATCTGTTGAGTAGATCTATTCTTATATAAAATGATTAGTGGAAGATTGATGGATTGATATATGTACATCCTACGCTTCTCTTCTTGGAAATCAAAGCTAATCCAGTGGCTGGTATTGGGCAAGTTTTGATGGAGAGAAAAAAAGGCCGGAGGGGTGGAGAAAAGAGAAGCCTGTATGGTTACAAATTTGAATTTCTTTCAAAATTTTTCATAGGATGCGGTTGTTACACCTTCAGTGTAGTCCAATGGAACCAAAACTAAGGGACTATTTGGAGTTTTGTAATTGAGCCTGCATGGCGTGTCAAGTTGCAGTATATCTCTTTTGACTAATTTGAAATACCGCAATTTAAGTATATATTGTAAGTCAAGTTATATTTGGACTATAAGCAAGGCCTAAAAATATACAAGTCTACTTGAAGCTAAATTGAGCGCAAGTCAAGTTGTAGGGAATCGACTCATAGTTTTGAAACATTAAAATAGTCAAATTTAATATTATAACATCATAATATTATAATATAATTATAATAAGATAATATAATAAATATTGCATGAACATATTATTATATTATATTATATTATATTTTTGTAATATTATTGTAATAGTATACCATAATATTTTAATCTTTTATTACTAAATAATGATATTATATTGTTTAATAATATATTATAATTTAATTTTTATCTAATAACAAAAATATAATAATATTATATTATTACATAATGTTATAATATAATATAGTAAACAAATATTATTATATTATGTTATATTATAATTTTCTAATATTACTATTATAATATATCATTGCATTATAATATAACTAATAGTTGATAATAAACCACTAATTATAATAATATTATTATAATATTATATATTTATCAGAGGTTGACTTGGCTCTAAGTTTAAATCCAGTCACATTTCCATCCTTAGATTCACATGGCTTTGGGATTTGTGTAGATCTAAGGATTGAGAAGATGATCAAATTTTAAACTTGTTTACATTCGAATGTAGCTAAGCCCCACCTTTGATAAATATATAATATTATAATAATATAAGCCAATAGTTTGTCAATAGCAGAAAGATGAGTATTAATCAACCTTGATGACTATTAAGCAAAAGAAAGATGGCTCATTAAGAAATTCCCTTCAATGCTTCAATTCTAAGGCACTAGAGGCTCTAAACTAGGACACCTCAATAGCTATCGCAACCCTAATAAGCAACCTGAGGAATTCTAGGTTTAATTTCTTTTTGGCCAAACAACCTCTGAAAGACCTCAATGAGCTACTCAGTCAAGCCGAAAAGTATATCAATGCCTAAAGGACTCTCTTAACCCGAAAAGAGAAGAGGAGTGGTTTGAAAAGAAAGAGGAGTGGTTTGGAAAGAAGTGATTTGAAAGGAAGACCAAAACTCTAAGGAATCCTAGAAGAAGTCCTAAGGCTGGTAGAAAGTACCATGCCAACCAAAAACTCCCCCTTGAATGTTCGTCAGGGTCAAATATTGATGTAGATCAAATAGCAGAGTTATATTCATTAGTCTAGCAAGTTGAAAACAAAGCCGACCAAGCAAGATTGGAAGAAGTATTGTCAATTCCACCGAGACTACAACCATGATATCGAAGAATGCCAGCACTTGAAAGATGGAATCAAAGACCTCGTTTGAAGAGGTTACCTTAGTCAATATGTTTAAGGTTATCCTCTATTAGAGTAGGACACTAGAGAATAGAGATGTTAAACAAGCTGGTATAACCCAGCCCAACCCACTACAAGAGTTAGACCGTAGGTTACCTGCATGGCCCACCTAACTACGGGTTGAGGCCTTGCATGGCCCATAGGCCCAACATAGAGGGGTCATTTGAGCCCGCGGGCCAGGCAGCCCGCATGCCAACCTTGCCAACCCGTTGACTGGCTCACATACTGGCTCGTCCAATTTTTAAAATATTTTTTAAATAAAATAAATTATATACATATCTTTATTCATGCGTGGCCAAGTAGCTTGTCATTACGATCATGTCATCTCATTATTGTGTTGTTCGGTCCTCTTCTTTATCTTCTAGCCATTCAAAGGAAATTCTTCAATTTCTATTTTCACCTTTTGTCTAATATAGCTTGAGCCTTAGGTTGTCAGGTCCGGCGAGCTAACCTGCTAAAAGAATTTTTATTTATTATTATTTTTATTTTAAAACTAATTTTAAGAAAACTAATTTTAAGGGCTTACTGTTAGCATGGTCTATCACGATCATTCCTATCATCTAGCCTCTACGGTCGTGATGAATCGTACCATTTTCTATCTTTGATCTTCTACTCCTCTAGTCATTATTGTTCAAAGGAGAGTCTTCAACATCCTTTTTCTGATTATGCATTTTGTCTTCTACATCATACCAATCTTTGAGACAAACCAACATTTCCACCATATCGAGCTTCAATCAGCTCCTTCTATTATCGAGTACTCATTCTCCCACACTAAAAGTGGATTTTAATGCTATTGTAAATACTAAAGAGATTAATAAATCACAGACCATGGTAGCTAGCACAAGTGTTTGCCACCGGGCCAAAATATCAAAATTATCTTTTTTTCTGAGTTAGAAAATTTAAAGATCATTGTTTAAATAAAAATTTAATTCATTATATGATAAAGTTGTAGTTTTTGATTTCTTTTAGTAATTGCATAATTAAACTCTACTACTGCACCCACTACTACCACTTAGGGTCAATCCTAAAGTAGAGGACCTTTTATTTTTATTATATTTTTTATCATATATTATAAATATTTTATTTAATAAATTACTAATTTTATCTTTAAATCTAGTTCTATTTACTTTGCTTCTAATATTATATGTAAACTATCTAATTTAAGTTTAGGATTTATAACTAAAGCTAAATAATGAAAATATAAATTTTTTTAATATTTATTAAATTTTATTTTTATTGGTAAAATTATACTTTAGCATCTCTATATTATGAAAAATAGTTGGTAATATTATAGATTTATTGCAAAACTAGGGGAAGATGGGATAATAAGTATTAGATAAAATATTAGTAGCTTTATAAAAAAGTTTCAAAAATTATGTAATAATACTAAATTATTCTAGTGAGAATCTAGTATTGGTTTATTAGGAAAGTGAATATTATAAAATATAATGATACTATCTTTATATTTAAAACATGATTGTAACATTAAATATGCAGAATTCCAATCGATGTTTTATATCTAATAAAAATTGTTTATATTTTAAACTATGGGCAATGCATAATGCTTTAAATTCTTATCTTCTACTCTTGAAGATCGTATATATTTAATGGCATCTCTAACTTTACTTACATATGATTTAATAATAGTTAAACTATCTTGCATAATTAAATCTATGATATGACATACGCATTTAATATAAAATAATTTCTCATCTAAGATGGGACGCAGTTGCGGTATAAGTAACTCAGCAATAACATTATTATTAAAAGTGTTATCTAAACTAATTAAAAAAATTTTATCATGTATATAATACTCACATACTATTTGCATGATATGAGTAGAGATGTTGGTAGCACTGTGTGGATATTCAATTAATTTTAAATTAAATTTTTTTTTTTACATTATCAAGTCATAAACAATAAAATGTGTGATAATACAAATACAAGATAACTCAATAATACTAGTCCAAATATCAGACATAAGTTCTATGCTACCATCAAAATTTTGAAAATATGAAGTTATATTTTTTTATAATGAAAATATTATTTAAAACAATTAGATTTAATAGTATTTTGAGAAATTTTTTTAAAATGCAAGATTTATGATAGTTTTCATATATTTTTCAAAACATAGATTTTTGGTAAAACTAAAAGGCATTTCATTACCTATAATTAATTTTGATAATTCTTTCCTATTTAATGCTTAGGAATAAGAAAATTTTGCTAACTCACCTTCATGTTTGAGTTTAATTTGAGCCTGAAGGAGACATAACCTACACTCTCATGCTTCTTCTAGTGCTAGGGCAGATAACTAGCTCCCCTTGAAATGTCACAGCTGTAGTACTTATTGTAGACTTTACGGATAGTGCGAATCCCTTTGCCAGTAATCTCCTTGATATTAAAGTGTAGCCAGACTCCAAGAGTCTTGGGTCTAGCCTTGGACCTAATGGTTAATGTGGCACTAATGGCACTATTGAGCTCAAGGACATTGGTTCCAGTCTGTGGTTGATGTGCCCCATACTCCGTTGTATTAGCATCAAGCCCGAAGATCTCTTGGTCATAGGGTGAGCAAGAGCTGCCAACACTAAGCATTATTAATTGTAGAGGATCGAGAGTACAGATTAGAGAAAGAGATTTAAGATAGATATTTAGAGACTAGAGAGAGATTAAGAGAGTTTAGGAGGATTAGGAGGGTTTGTAGGAAGATGAGAAGGGCCTAGGAAAGCTTAAGAGAGCTTAGAAGAGATTTTGATTTAGTGTAGAGTGAGGAAGAAGGGTTTAAGGCTATTTATAGAGGTTGGAGGGCTTCCAATTATTCCAAATTACCTTGAATACAAACCGTTTATGGCTGTTGAGAAAGGAAGATAGGTCTTTTTAAGCAAAAGACAAGAATATTCTTAAAAGCTCGTCATTTTTTGCTATTAAAAAGGGCAAAAATGTTTTTTGTTTGACAACTGGACATAAATGGGCATAGCTGTTATGAGAGTCAAACTTGTCAAAACCTAAGCAAGCCTAGGTGTGCCAGGTGCGTGCCTAGTGAGTTATGCCTGGTATGCTAGCCCTAGCAAACCATGTCGCGGGCTGATCTTAGGTGGACCTTGCCATGGGCTTGTCTTAGATGAGCCATGCCATGGGCCAACTGGCAAGCTGCTTGGCCATGCTCAAGTCATGCTATATTGCAGGATATGCTATGCAAGCTCACCATGAGCCATCAGACTAGCACAACTTGTAGGCCTTAAAGGGTGGCTTTGGCAATATATGCTAAGCCCGATATGGCTATGGTAGCTTGCGGGCTATGTCAAGCTGGGCTAGACCAACCTATTTGACATTTTTAACAGAGAAGAACCCCAACCTAAAGAAAAATCAAACAACTGACCTACCATTACAGTCATCAACATCTTCCACAAGGGATCAGAGAAATCTCATTAGCTAGGAAAGCTTATGCTCAATAAATGCAAGCTGAGGAACTACCCATGAAAAGGCCAAAGATCAAAGAACTTAGCTTCACCTTCTTAAGAGAAGACCTCCAAAGAGTTTGGGTCCCTCATGATGATGCTTTAGTCATTTCTGCGATCATGGTGAATTACTGAGTAAAGAGAATGCTAGGCACAATGGAAGCTTGGTGGACATACTATTCTTTGAAACTTTTCAAAAGATGAGGATCAGTATAGATCAATTGCGACTGACTGAAGTACCATTAGTTGGCTTTATCAGAGAACCTACCCAAACTGAGAGAATCATTACTCTTCCAATGATCATGGGAGATGAGCCAAACTCTAAAACAATGGCAACAGACTTCAGGTCATCAAGGTGCTAGCCATGTACAATATTATTCTAGGTTAGCAGAGTTTGAATTCTCTCAAAGTTATTGTGTCGATTTATCATTTTCTCATAAAGTTTCTCACTAAACAAGAAATAGGGGAGCTTGGAGGAAACCAGGAAACAACTTGGCAATACTATGTTGCTACTCTAAAAAGAAGTTGTAGGTTAGTTGAGAACCCCCAAAACTATAAGTTGGTAGAGGCTATGACGATCGACAACTTACAAGTCGAAGGAGAGATAGTCAGGTTCCTATGTAGGAACTCAAACGTATTTAGGCCTGCAAACGGAGTGGGTCGGGGCTGATTCCTACATGACCCTGACCCAACCCAGTTCCATATTCGAGTCCTTTATGTATGATACACACACACATATATAAACATATAAGTGTGTGCAACAAATATATATGTACATAAACATATATATACATATTTACATATATACATATCTACATATGTGTATATATCGATACAAAAGCAAAATATTAAAAAGAGAATCACACTAAATAACACATGGATATGTCATCCATACAAGTTATGATGATAAGGTGCAAAGTGTTTTTCGATGATCAAATAATACCTTCCAAAAGTTAGATGAAAAATGTTTGTTGTTTGTCATTTTTCATTGGCACTTTTTATCTTTCTTTTTGTTTTAGGCTCTTAAGGACAACAATTTGAGCTTTTTTTTGCTTTTTGAAGCTAATCAAGCAATGGCTCAATCAATATATATATATATATATATATATATATATATAGAGAGAGAGAGAGAGAGAGAGAGAGATTGACCTATTATGCTAGAGAAGATCTCCACTCAAATAGAATCAGGTTTAAATTTAAATAATGAAAGTTCATATTAATAATTTCAATTATTATATGTGATCTACTACTTTTAAATATTTATATATTTAAAATTATATGATTTAAAAATTTTAAATTATATAGAATAAGATATTTTTTAGAGTATAAGTATTTTAAAGATAATAAATTACAACTAATAATTTTTATCATTCAAATCGATGTCTATTCAGATCCCCTCTCACTCTGTACACGCACAGTGGAGCCAATGGTGGTAAAGCCAGTTACGCGATCCATCAGTCCCTTTCCTTGTTGCTATAACCGTTCGGCTAGAAAGAATTTGAACGTAGACTTGATTTTCTATTCCCTTAGCCAGTCCGTCGTTTGACTAGGACTGGAAAAGTTTGGTGTTGGTAACTTTTTAGTCAAATTCTGCTGCCCAGTGCCGTGAAAAGAACGAGGTTTGTAGCTTGAAATATGATGTTATCTTCTCACATCAGACTCGATTGTCTACTTTGATTGCAGTGGTTGAAGTTGGAAAGAACTGTCCACAATCTTTAGCTGCAACCGAGGAAGGACGTGGTGCCATAACTGCAACTAAAACAACCTTCCCTAAGCTAATTTCTACATGTCTTTCCTCGTTTAGGCCAGTGGTTACATTGCGTGATATGAGAGAAAGCAAACAGTACACGCTAGGCGCATAGAGAATTATATTCAAAGAAAGAAGGGAAAATAAAGAGAAGAAACGAAGAAAGAAAGAATGTAAATTGGTTGCATTATTTTTCCAGTCAACAATCACCCCATTCCCTTTTTTTGTTTTTTAAGAGGACTTTCTAACTGTACTTTAAATCCATCGTGAGAATTAAAACTTTTTTTGAAAAAAAAAAAAAAATCAGACACCATGATATATCAAGAATAACGCACTAATTAAGCAAAAAATTGATGAACTGCAAGTCAACTTCTGAGTCTACATTATGCTTAAAGATAATATGACACCAAGGGTATGCAAAGACTGTTAGGACGAAGTCATGAAGGAGAGAAGGATTTATTCTTTTATCTTGTTCTTTTCTTCTTCTTCTTGCTTTTCTATTCACTCAAGCTTGGTCTAACTTGAATGAAGAATGAAGAATGAAGAACTTTAGCCATTGAGGAGGCTTCCCCGTCTTCTTGTGCTCCCCTTAAACCAACAGAGAATTATTCATGAATTTGTTAAGAGTTGGTCAACATCTCCAACTCAACTTAAATTAAGCATGTGAAACTTCGATTTTGATCTCGAGCAGGTCAAGCGAGACCATGTACACAGTTAACCTGCTAACGTGTCATCAGCGTCAAGAGTACCTCCTCAAGAGTCCAACCCATGACTTTCTGGAAAACCACTTGCTCTATTAATATGATATAATTTTAGTATGACTTGATATCAAATAAAAGGTTCTCATCGACCTCAAAACAACTTTAGGAAACATTAACATGGTCATCAATGGTCCACAGCTTGGCTGATGATTCAAAAGCGAGTCAAAAAGCCAGAACACGTTAAAACTATACCTTCTCCGAATCAACGGTGACAGCAATTTTCATCAAACAAATAAAATAAAGTAGATTATCTTTTTGGCACTAGAACTCCAAGTTGCAACTTGGGGCGAAGAAGCTTGCTTAGTTTCCGTTAATTAAACATATCCGGAGTCGTGGGAATAGTGAGATGTCGTCTATCTACGCGTCAGCGAAAATAGATAGATAGATATCGTTTGAAAGTGAAAAGAAGGCAAATCCTGGGATGTCTTCCTACCAACTTTACCGCGTCTCTCTCTAAAAACGCGCTCTACCACGCCAAACCATCCTATATTTACACCTCCAAGGCAACAAGCCTTCCCTCCGTCCCCAGAAGTTAGGACGAAAGGGGAAGGAGAAAGGAAGAGTTGCACCTTCTCCTCCTCTTCTCTCTTCTTCCTTTCTAGTTATATATATATATATATATACAGGGCTAATGGAGGAGGGGTTGACGGAGCCGGACTTGGAAGCAGCGCAACAGCTGGTGCAGCTGAGTGGTGGAGATGAAGAAGAAAGCGAAGGATTAGAACAAAACGATAGCCAGAAGAAGAAGAAGAAGACGACGACGAAGAAAGAGAAGGAAGAGGAGGAGGGCGAGGAGATGAGTAGAGCTGAGATCTCAGGAAGAGGAAAGGAGGAAGATGACAAGCATCGGCAAAGGAAAAGGCAGCGGTTTCGGTCCTTGGCATCTATTTACAAAGCGACCGAACCCACAAGCAACGGTCCTCAAGGCAGCAGGAGGAAGCCCAAACGAAAAGGATTAGGAGATTAGAAAGGAGGAGCAGGTGAGGGTATGATAGTTTTAGTTATGATCTAATTAATGTTTGGATGATGAGAATGGGGGCAAATGTATGAAGAAAGCATTGTAGTTTCTGGTGGGTCGATCTAGTTTAGTTTTTGGTTCTCTTTTTAGCGATGGAAAGGATCAAATTATTCATTATAATCCGGATTTGGGTCTCATGCCTCGTTTTCTTCACTATTGTTGAATGTGATAATGATAAGTTGGATGATGATCAAACTGACAATGATCACGTTTTTTCTAGTTTGCTTCTTGTTGGATAGTGCTGCTGCTGCTGCTGCCATTCTCTTTTTTTCTTTTGAGGTGAGAATATGTTTCTACTCCTGTTATTCTTTCTTCATGATACGTCCAAAATTTTGTGCACTGCGTGGGTCCTTGCGTTGCCAATGTCTTCTATCCATGTTTTCTCTTCATCTTAGCGCATGGAATCAATATATGAAATTATATATCCATATGAATTCACTAATCCATGCACAAAATTCACTCAATTTTTCTTCCTTGGCTAAACAATCCCATTCGTATGCCCCTGAACCCATCATGATTCTGTGTTATCTAATGATGTCAATATCTTTTCATGGCAGTTGTGTTAAGATTATGGCCATCTTGCATTGTCACAACTGTTTGAGACTCCTCGTGGTTTGATAGGAGTCTTCAGTACAGTTTCCCTGGGGAGGCCTTCTACGTGGCTATCTTAGAATCTGAACTTATCTGAGGTAGCAGTAACAAATATAATACCCACAAATTAATTTCTTTCCTAGTTCCAAGTTGATGATCGATGGTTAATTTCTTTGCAAATTCCAAGTTGATTGATGGCGTGGATTTTAAAGCCAAAGAGCGATACAGGTGGAGATTCAAGGATTTTTCAATTTCATTCTGCGACTGCAGCAGCTGATGCTTCGATATGTGGAAATACCAAGGCAAATCGCAGGTGCATTACAGACTCAATCTTGTGTAGCCAATTGGCGCTTGCAATTTAAAAAATTACAATAAGCTATCTTCTGCTTAAATAATAATGATAACAAGTCTTAATTCTAAACTAGCCGGATTTCTTTTCTCCTTTTTACCTTGGTTTAGTGGCATACTTTGTATAAGAAATATCATCTGATTTGAGTAGATTAAATTAGTATGCAAACAATTTGTTGGTAAAAAATATATTATCATGGCTCTTGAATCTTGCATGCAAGCACACATAAATAAGATTTTCTTCTCATTTGAAATTAACTTCTGAGATGAGATTTTCTTCTCACTTGAAATTAACCTCTGAGATAAGTTGGATATGAGCCAGAGTTGCTTGACCAATAAAAATTAGCCACATTTCCTAATTGCTAGGCATGTAGAAAAATCCCTCATGGTCAGGATAATGCTAGATGGTTCTGGTTGTGAGGTCACACTTGTATGAAATAATGAAAGGCTACATGTCTTCTCCTCACAAACACAGAGAAGTGGATGTCACCAAAAGGCTGTGTGATGATCAGTGGGACTTGGGCCATTAAAGAGATTCAACAGAACATTTGATCGAGCACCATGACAAGGATGCCAATTTTTAAGAAGGCATTTACTTTGGATGTGATAAGCCAGTTTTTTTTTTTTTCAAAAAAAAAAAAAAAACAACATATTGCGCCTTCAAGCTGGAGCTTAAGTTAAACTACTGTGGGTCAACATCTTCTGTATCTCAAATTCCTCATGAAAATAAAACCTCTTTCTTTGGATCATAAAAGCAAAGTGGCACAAAGTCTAGCACCTATAGAAGAAACTAACTGCAGCATTTGGTCTTGCATACTTAAGCAGTTGGAATTAGCTCAGAACGATCTACAAGCAATACAAACATTACTTCAGACACAACTGGAGGTGTTGTCAGTTAGAATTTTACTGGAAAGGAGAGTAAGACTTGGAGGTGTCTTGGAAGTCTTCTGGAAAGAGGAGTGAGAGGGATCTCAAAAAATGAGAAAACAGAACCCTGCCAGACCCAGGGGGAATACTTATTGAGAAAAAAATAGAAGTCAAGATAGATCATATCATCTAAAAAGTAAAATATTACACACCTAAGCATAGCATCCCCTTGAAAAAACCAAAAGAATGTTTCTAGCATCAAGAATGAATCAATAAAACGTTTATAAAGAACAAAACAACAATGTGTCAGCTTCCATCTCCTTTATCTACACTGACCCATGACCCTGTTTCTTGTTCCCTTCTTTTTTTTGGGCTTTTTCCTCCTCAACGTTCATCCTCTCTCTTGACAGTCATGGAAAAAGTCAAGAGGGAATTTTCAATCTCCTGGAAGCAGAGCACCCATCTGCAATTCCCAACTTTTTTTTAAAAAATAAAAAAAATAAAATCTAGAATCCCTTGCAGTTTCAATCACAATCTAGCCCACAAACTTCTAATATAGGCCCATCATAATTACTGGTGAATGGGTTCACTCTAACCCATAGAAGTGAACAAATGGAAGCAAGAAGTATAGACCAAACAATGATGATGGTGGGCACTTTATTCTGCTTCCCCATCATTCCTTTCAGGAACGGATAGAGATGCATGATGACCCAGAGGGCAAAGAAGAATCTACCAAACATTTGGCCCCATGAATCATACCCATTGCTGATGGCACTGGAGACTCCAGCCACAAGCCCAATGACATTAAGTATAAGCAGTGTCAATGGAGGGACTAGCAAGGAGGTCCATTTGAAGAGATAAAGCTCCGCAAATTCATCATCATCTCCTCCTTTGGATGTAACAGTGAAGTTGGTGTCGACTCCGGCTAGAACCTTGAGGAGACCCTGGAAGAGGGCGAAGAGGTGCGATGAGACACCACCAATCACCCAGAATTGCTCGTTCCTCCACCAATCATCAAGACTCACCCCTCCCCAATGCATCTCAAGAATACCAGTCGCAGAAATGGAGATGAAGAGAGCTATGAATACAAAGCCTGCAAAGGTGCTGATCTGTAAACAAAATAATCGTGCACAAATTTCAGTTGGGTGTTCAGGACATCAAAATTATGCAACACAACAGTAATAACAAGATGTTAATGTCCATAAACAGACAATTGTATCATCTCGTATATCACTCACTCATGTTGTTTCACTAAAACATGTTTCAATTGGTCTTGCCAGCTTTAGCACATCACCTCAAGCAAAAAAATATTAAATGAAATTTATCTCAAGGACATTCAGGAAAAATTCCATGACATGAAAAAAATCATGGGATAATAGCTACCACAAAAAGATCCCGCCTTAATTGTGTTTCTAGAAGGAGAAATGTTGAAGATTAGTGGTTTTAGTTGGATACCTCGGGTACGATAAACTTCCCAGTGAGAAGACAGATAGCTGGCAAGGTACAGTATGCAACCAGGGGGATTGATGTCCAAGGATAGACAACCGAGTTTATGTAAGAAAACCGCTCCAACCACTTTAAACCACCTCTGTAGCCATACCATATGGGGCAGTGCTTGCTGAGAAAAATCTCGACAGATCCAAGTGCCCACCGCAAAACTTGATGAAGACGGTCAGAGAGGTTAATTGGAGCAGACCCCTTAAATGCTGGTCTTTTAGGCATGCAGTACACGGACCGCCAGCCGTGGCAATGCATCTTGAAACCTGTCAGAATATCCTCTGTAACAGATCCATATATCCAGCCAACCTGCACAAACATGATAATTAACAAGATTAGAAGCAAACAATCAATGCACAATCAAAAAGCCAATAACCCTCAGGATGTGCCGAGCGTACCTCCTTTCCCCATTCAGTTTTATCTTCGTAACCACAGCTAATCACATAAATAGCCTCACTTAGACCTGAAGCAAAGCTCACACCCTCCACAATTCCACTATTTTCTTTAAGTATCGAAGCTACAAACACAGACGATTGCCCAAATCTCTTCTCAAGCTTTTCCAGCGGGATTAAGGCTGAGTTCTCACTTTCTCGTCCTGTATATAATGTAATAGGTTTAATTACTCTGCAGGTAATGGATGGTCCAATTCAGTAAACCAATGAAATGTTCCAAGTCACCTTTAGCTTCCCCTTGAAAAGTCTCAAGTGCATGTACTTGAGAAGATGCCTCTCTGTGCTTTGTCTTCTTCTTCTTATCTTGCTTCTGCTTCCCCCCTTTTCTGTTCTTTCTTTTTGATCCACAGCAACAGCAGCACCATTTTGGCCAACAATTGCAGGTTTTCCCTGGGGGCTTCTCCTTAGCCGGAGCATCATATCCATATAGAGCACGCCTTCTGAAAACACATCCTGTCCCCACGTAGATTGGTCCCTGGATCCCGTCAAGGCCCTTCATGTTGATCTGGTTTTCAAAGGAAACAAGATTGAGAATTTTACTTCACAGTGTAGATAGACAATAAATCAAATATCAAACAGAATATTATCTGCCAAGCCCAGGAACGCTAATACGTACATCGAAAAATACAACGTTTCGATTTGAATATCTGTCATGTCGATCAATTCCATCAAATCTCTGAGGAAATTGAACATAGCAAACTTTCTTTCCTGATATGGGATCCATCATAAAACACATGGCTTCTCGCAGGGCCTTGCTATTGTTTATATAATGGTCGCAGTCAACATTCAAAATGTAAGGGGCATTCGAGAGGACAGCTGACACTCGCACCTGGAATTAAGTTGACTGATTGATAAAACAAAAATTTGAAAGAAACTAGCAGATAACAATCAAAAATTGCCTTCATTAACAGAATGTAGAACAAAACTAATAAGAAATTTGTTGTGAAACAGAAGCATTACCAAAGCATTCATGGCACCAGCTTTTTTGTGGTGATTGAATCCTGGTCTTTTCTCACGAGAAACATAGACCAGACGTGGGAGCTCATTTCCCGCCTCATCAAAAACACCATTATGACCCAGAAAGACCTGTTGGCGCATCCCATCACAATATCATATCAAGTATGAGATTTTCATATCAGGGTAGAAAACAGAGATGTATGCAATTGCTGGATTCTCACAATTGCATCTCCCTGTCAGAAATTAAGGAGGTTATCTCCTGCATCAAATTATTTTACTGGATGACATTACCAAGTCAATGATCTAAACAACTCTTTTTGTCACAAACAATTCAGGGTGCTAATGTATCATTTACATTCCTAAGTTCATAATGATGAATGTTCAAACAGGAGCCTCTTACTGAGTAATTCCAAAATACCACAATGCACACACAAACACACACATATAAAACATCTTAGATCAGAAAATAAAGGACCCAGCACGTCCATGTGTGAGTAATTGCATCATGAAGCAAAACATGAAAAGCCGCCATCTCTTTCCATATTTGAAAATTGTATGATTGTTTTTTCTGCCAAATATAAACCTAAATATTTCATGCTCATCAGAGTGATGCCAGAAAGATGGGACAAAAAAAAAAAAAAAAAGAGTGTAAATCATGTTGTGAGAAATCAGTTCAATGAAATCGATTTAGAAAGGCCAAGCATTGCATGTAGCTAAGATATCATGCTGTGATGGATGCTCAAATTCGTATAGAAAACAAAGCCCAATAAATGGTCAAGTCTCCAAGTTCAGTACTAATCAGAATTTGGAAGGTAATCTGCTGTCAGGATTAACTTTTTGTTTCTCAGTTTCAGCAATTCCACTAGAATCAGAATAGGGCAACAAAAGTGGAGAAGAGCTGTTAGAGTATCATGACATTGAAATATGCAGATGATCTCAAAAAGGAGGAAGGAAAAACTTAGGCAAAAGTCAGGCCAAGAAGTGTGGTGTAGATAAAGATGTAAGATAGAGGGCTCAAAAATGCTGTGAACACAAGTAGAGAGGTATAAATCTAGTAAAGGCATACGTTATAAAAGAGTAATTTTATCAAAAGTTCAAGCATTACACTGATTGATTTTAAAGCAATAGAAAACCAACTGAGATGGCAAGTCCATATTAAACTAGGTGAATAAATCAGTCAAAATTTGTAAATTACATATAGGTCCCCTGAGGCAGTTAGCAAGCCACCTCAAACAGATAGGCAAACTGATAGTTATTAATGTATGCCTCAAAGATTTGAGGTTATTTAAGGGCTCAAATACCGCCAAAAGCTCCCAATACTGAATAATGGATTTTGCATGCTGAATATTGTTCATTTAATTTGCAAATATTCATTTGACTTCCCTAGTACAAATTCTAAATATAACTTCCCTAGTGCAAACTCTAAATATTACCTTTCTGCCTTCACAGAAATCACTTGATCAGACCATTTCACTAATCTGCATCTAAGCATGATAAAAGAAGGTCAGAAATGGTTCTACTCATATGAGTGAATTAACAAGCCAACAGACAAGAAAGCCATATATTTCTACAACCAGTGTCTTTAACTTTCTGAAGGACAGACCATGGAGCTGTGATCCCTTTATGATCTAATTATTAGGAAGATTGACAGCTTCTCCAGAGTAACAAGAGACAAAAGTTCAAGTTATTAAGAATTGTTGACAGCATAATAATTACCTGAATCATTCCTGGATGGTCTCGAACATTGTTTCCAGGCCATGGAGTTCCATCCTGCATTGTCCAGCCTTCGTCAGGAACCTTTTGTGCCATGGCCACTAATCCATTGATACGAACCTTAAATTCCTCATATTCTCTCTGCATGTACCAAACAAAGATATCAGATAACTTCACATCAGCATGTATGATGTAACTTCACATCAGCATATGTGATGTTAAAGAATACATCCAAAACATATTGGAACAGCCACCATGTAAATTTGGCTAGCAAAGAGTGTAAATATCATAGCACGCTAATAATTACACGTATCAAAGGGATGAAAGCTTACAACCAGGTATATTCAAATAGATTGCGTTCCAAGTATACAACCTACCAAAAATATTAGGTATTGAAGGGGCAAAAGAAAAACTGCAACCAGGTAATTTGATAATAAAACAAACCTTCATTGCACGCCGTTCCCTCACAAAATCTGGATGGACTTTGTCTTTGAGATAGTCTATTTTCTGAGCAAAATACCATTCAGGAGCACGAGGCTCAATGTTGAACTTTTTGCAGAATGGGACCCATTTCTTGGCAAATTCAGAGGTTTCAGAAAGTGCTTCAAAAGTAAGCATGGCAGCACCATCATCCGAGACATAACATGAAACTTTATCAACAGGATAATCAACAGCTAGAATGGATAAAACCGTATTTGCTGTGATCAGTGGAGGTTCTTTCATAGGATCAACTGTGCTTACAAAGATATCAATATCTGCTAGCTTAGAAGGCTTTCCTTCTTTCTCGTACCTGAGAAAAGATTGGTACATAAAAATGATAATACAGATCCACTATATAATGAATAAAATACAAGATAACATGCAGTTGGATGAAACACATGATACCTCAGTGATAGACGATCCAGATATGTTTCTCGTTCTATAGGGTACCATTTTGGGAATTGATCCAAAATCCATGAAATTGCAAACCATATTTCACATATAACTGATGTCAGCCACAATCCATAAGCATCTGGAACTGGGTGGCGAATTCTATAATGGAAAAAGAAACCAAGTATGACAAGCCTCAGCAAAATTATGATCCTGTATGGGTTTATCCTACTAGAAGCAATGGGTAGCTTCCTTGATAATGGTTGTCTGCTTTCATCCGACCTAAAAACATAAATGCATAACAATGGCTAAATAAAAATGTGATAAAAGTTGCAAATATAACAAGTGATAAATGGTATAAGAAGAACATAAGGTGACAGAAAGTTATTAGATCAGCAGTTTAGAAGCGTCCTTTACTTGCACCGACCACCATGACAATTATGAATGAAGATAACTTTAAAACAGAGAACCTTAAATAATACCTTTTTGATTACTCTTTTTGGATACGGTCCCAAATTGTTACATCATTAGTGGGCCAATATTTCATGATCTACTAACTATGCCCACATTAAGGAGACTTACATGAAAAGATGAATCTGCAATAACTTTATATTGCCTTTCCCTTTTAATAGATATTGGACATTAAAACATTTATTCCATAGGCTCTTGTATATACTAGTTGCATCCAGCACACAACATAAAATAGGTTGTACACATCTTAATAATAGCAACATACCAGTAGCAACAAATACAGACAACAATTATATTAATTTTCATTTCTGCTAGCAGTGCATATACAAAAAAATTACACACATAATGCAAGCTGATCTTTGATAAATAGAAGGAGCCACCATGAAAACAGATTTAGACTATCTATTTGCAGAGAAGTTTATTTTAATCCACCCTACAAATGTAGGCCCTCCTAGCTATTCACCCTAATCTAGCAGCTGGATCCTCTGCCAGCACAAACTACGTTAATTTTTTTCTAACAATCTATACTAAGCCAGGACTATTAAGGCGTTCCAAGTTAAGCAGTTTGGAATGTACCAAACTGAAGTGGCTAGAAACTAGGATGGTTTGGCCACTGAAAATAGAATAACCATGGAACCAATTAGAATCAAACCCAGAACAGATTGAATCGACCAGTTCCATCCCATTGCCAATGTGACCCAGTTCTTTTATAAAATACTGATCATATCCTAACATATAGGTCTAAATAACATAATAGAAAGGTAAGCAAGATGTTAGCTCACATTGGCAAATCTGGGCTATCTAGCCCATCTCCATCAAAGCTGCCACCATCATCCCCATCTCCAACTGGAGGCCGACGCAATTTAATAAGCTGCTTTCTTTTCCAGTCATCGACTCTATCTTTCCATGTAACAGTTCCATAGCCATACACCGCTACATCTTTATTAGGGTTTATAGGCCTACATTGTGCTACAATAGTATAAAGCAAGGAGGTGTTAGTTTGTTAAACTTGGTGAGAGAAACCAAAGAAATTAAACCAAGACAAAAGGTTAGCAAAATCATAGCAAGTGATGCCAAAAGACAAACGGAAAAAAAAAAAAAAAAAAAAAATACAACCAAAAACCATAAACTCACTAGGGATAGATGATCCTGAAGTAGGCCCCAAAGGAATTTGTGCCGCCGCATATGGAGGAATAACAAGAGCATGTTGATAAAAAGAAATGTCATCAACCTAGAAAAGATAAATTTACAGTTACTACTTGCAGTAATTGATGTTGATTGCATTTCTAACTTTGCATTTTAAAACTCACCTCTTCACCATAAGTCAGAAGTGGGACATTAGTACTAGTATAGAAACTTGGATTGTGGGCACTGGAGGTGCCCATCGCCGATCCAGTAAAAGAGTTCTGTCCAATATTAAACTTCAGCCCAGACGTACTCGGTGTCTCCTTGGTATGAAAGTTACCAAGATCGAATTCTTTCTCAATATCATCATAACCATCTTCTTCCTCATCGCCCTCTACTCTGGCGCTACCTGCAAAGTATCGTCTTGTCGGGATAATTACCAGTAGATGCACGGTAAACAATTTCAATGATATTTCATGATCAGCTCAGGAGGTTGATTGCAGGCAAAAAAGATGAAACCTTTATGACGCTTGTATCGGGTCCTGCACTGGGGGCAGGCCTGAGTGCCCTCCCTTCTCTCGTACTCATAGCAGGTCCTGCACACAGGGAAGGCACACTCGTTGCAGGCGACAAAGAGCTCTTTTTCCTCCTCCAATATCTCGATTTCATCCCCGCATATCAGACAAATCTCCCCCTTGGAATATTGGGCAGCCTTGGACTGCAAAGTTCCAAGGTAGGCAGCAAAGGTCCCATGAGGCACAGGTTGGGGGAGCGCAGAAGCGTTAGTAGGTATACAAAGACTCTCATAATACGGGTCGCTAAATAAATATCAGATGTGAAGTGAAAAATCGCATTTTTATGATCGATTCCATAGCCCACTGGATTTTTTTTCTTTCAATAAAAATCGAAGAGTACATAAAGATGAAAACATATAAAACTCATTACAAAAAGTAGCAGGTATGGGAAGCGCATCTTAAATTTAGATGAGGAAGACAGAGGTATCTTACAGAGGTTTCAAAGATAATAATACTACTCATCATCAGTATGAAGATGAACAGTTAGAAAAGTAATGGAGTGCATTGTAAGCTTGCAAGAAGATCTACCACTACCTCAGGCTCTACAACGAGGAGGAAATATCAAATGGGAAACTGAACAAAAAAGAAACAAAAATATTCATAAATGATGGTTTCCAGTATCGAATCAAAAAGAAAAGGGGAAAGCAAGTGAATTTCCTCCATTAAAACCGAGGATCACGAAAAAATCGACTGCTGGACTCGAAATGCAGAAGTAGGCAGCCCAAAATAAAAGAGGAAAACAGAAAACATGAGAAAAATACGGATAGATGAGATTTTTAACAGGAATTCCTGCCAAAAACCACAAATTTCCAACACTTGCAGTCAATGGAAGGCCGAATACATACAAAGGGGGCATCCCCCAAATCAACCGAAACTCCTACCGAAATCCACCAAAGATGAGATTCACGCTCACCCGCCCGGAATCGTCGGCATTGATGACCACAAATTCGTTCCGGTTCCGAGAGCCCGCCACGAGCCGCCCTCTCGTAGCCATCTCCCACTCCAATCGATCGAATCCCTCCCTTCTCTCCTCTCCTCTCCTCACTTCAAAATTCCAAATCAATCATCGCCGTCGTCTCATTCCCCGAGCGCCCAAGGATCAGCTTCAATAAAAGCGAAGAAACGGAGTTCAAAAAACGATTCTTTTCGCTATTTTCTGCCTCTTCTCCTCCACCTCCGGGACGAGAAAGAGTAGCTTCTCGAAACCGATATCGTGGAGTGGGGGGCGCACGGAGACAGACGACACCAAAGAGCGCGGAGTGGCACCCGATAAAATAGAAATGAAACGCGGTAAAAAAAAAAAAGAAAGAAAGAAAGGACGCGGTACAAGCACCAGGGGAGGCGGATAAATAGAGAGAGATTAATGCATTAATACACCAACGCGTCAGGGCGATATCGGACAACCCAAAAGCGAAGAGAGAGAGAGAGAGAGAGAGAGAGAGAGAGGTGGGGCCCGGCGGGGCGTGGTGGTGGCCGGGTGGCCAAGCGTTATCTCTCAGCCCCACCGGTTCTTCCTTCTATCACCATCGAGAGGAGTAAAAATTTTAACTTCTCCCTCTCTTTTCGTTTCTCTCTCAGTTATCATTCACCCTCCTTTCGTTGATTTTTCTTTTTTTTTTTTTTTTTTTGAATTACCTACGGTTTCTCACTTCTCCGGTGGCGTAGGAGAGAACAAACAGGGACATATTAGGAAACAAAAAAAAAAAAATCGAACGTTTTGTTATTTAATGTTGCTTTTATAAAATGGCATCCTTCTCCACATGCTCTGTTTTATTGACATGAATTTAATTTGTTTTTACTATCGTTGGTTATGAATGGAATACCGATGTAATCCCATTACGTGACCACCAAAGAACGCCGGGTTTGACGAATCCAGTTAAATAATCTCATGGCTGCAAGCTCTCGGACAGTTGGACTCCGTACTGCAGGAATAACCAATAAAATTTCCTTCCCATTGCCATCATAACATCTCTTAATTTTTTTACCATCATTGCTAGAAAAATAATTTGATTTTGTTCTTTTCTTTTAAGTAGGATGGGTAAATATTTGATGATATCAAACTCAGTGAAGCTTTGCCAGCCTACGATAATAATGAGCATATCTTTCTAAAACCAAAAATAATAAAATAGAATCGGATTAAGGGGGTGTTGCCATCTTTTTCATTTTCGAGCTTTCTTCCCCTGAGACATATCAACGGAGCGATGTGGTCAAGGGGACTGAATGGGTCGGTGCAGTGAATTTTTTTCGAATTGAAATCGTTGATTTATGGAAAAACGTGGGTCGTATTATTTGCCAGGTGAGTGCAAGGTTGGATGCATTAATACCGCGCAGTCCATTCGAGAGTAATCGTCGGTGTGGGTTATTAGATTATTAGATTATGAGACCACTGCGAGAGGTGGGCCCGTGGCGGCTCTCATGGCTCACAGTTGTCGCCCATTGGCATTTAACAGGGTGGGAATCCGGAGCCTTGGTCAGGAACAGGGGATCACCTCCCTTTAAAACAAAGACCAAGCTGATGGATTCGAACATTAACGGTGGAGGCCGTTGCGTTGGATCCGTAGGCTGTTTTGAGAACGAGCGTATATTTCATGGAATGGATGTATCTGCTCGATTGTTTTATTAATTTACGGTTGCTTGGACGAGCAGCTGATCGCACTCTCCATTCTTGCGATGGCATGTGGATGCCATGTCTATGGAACTCATTCACCTTTGAAGGTGACGGAGTTCGTATTTCTGGAACGCGCAAAGGGAACGAGTTAATAGAACTGACCATAAAAAATCAAGATTGAGCTCTCCTTTCTCACTAGAGATGGCATTATATGTTTTCTAAGGCAGAAACAGCCCTTCGATTAAACAAAAGAAATTTATAATCTTAAAAATGTTGCATATTTGTTATTTTTTTTTTTGAATAAAACTTAGATATAACGTACGATTCTCTGCTTAACGTATGGCCGTAAAAAATAATGACAGATCCATGGAAAATTGATGGCAAATATGTGCTTCTTTTTTTTTTTAAAAAAAAAGATGGGATAACATACCTGTCATTTGTTAAGCGACAAATCACGCGAACTAAATGTAAGGATTCATGAATCTAAATTTCATCCTTTCTTAGTTTTTGTTCTCTTCTTTCCGTTTATCCTATCATTATTTGCTCTCTTCTTTTATACTTTATGCATGAGAAAGTTGCTCGCATTTATTTTCTCTAATTATTGCTTTGTTAACAAATCCTTTCTTTCTTTCTTTCTCCTTATTTATCAATTTATATACATTTTTCTTAGAAATATCAAACAGATAGGGTAACCCTTGGCATGATTTAACTTAGTACGATGTACGCCATACTAAGCATAACATAGCTGTTATATAATTGGTATAAATCACATACGCAACCAGACTTTGCACGATTTACGATGACTCAATCTAACATGCAACGAGTCATGGTTTATTTATGCTTTTAAATTTTTACCTTCCTATAACACTCATAAAACTACTAGTTTCAATAGTATTTTTATCTATTTTTTATTAATTTTTTTTTTATTCTTTCTAACAATCAAAATTAACCATTTTTCGAGATATTCTATGTCTATTACTTAAACAAACCTATTTATCTTTCTTAATTTGATAATCATCTTATGCTTAATTTGATATCAACGCCCTCTTATGCTTAATTTGATATCATCTCTAGGTACTGTAAATAACTTAAATCAAATTTTCAATCTGTGTGACTAGTATTTATGCCTTTATGAGCGAAACGCAGACTATTTATATACCATTTATTCAGATGATCTATAGCCGTTGTAAATAGTTTAGAGAAACTTTTTGAGTCTATGAAACCGATGTTGCTTTATATCTTCATGAGTGAAACTAGGGCAAGGCATCCTTTGTACATGGAAATAATTTAAGCTTCAGGAACCTTTGTATAAATTCCTTGGATGAGCCCTAGCATGTATCATTTACGTAAGAGAAATTGCTCTAAGCCTCTTCAATTTCTCCAATATATCAACTCCAAATATCAGCAAAACTTTTTCAAATCAACCATTCATAACGCATGAGTTTTTTAGGTATAATCATTTGTAGATCCAAACAAATGCAAGCATAGTATTTCCTAGATAAAAATGAAAGATATACACAAAAATTTTATCAAAACTAAAAAATAAATAATAGTAAAAAATTTTTAATTAAAATTTTATGCTGCAAGGAATGGCGAACTCTCATTAAGGACCTTAGAAACAAGGGTCTCAATTTGAGCTAAGATTCTCTGCGATGCATCGCAAGGTGCGGTACACATCCTACCCGTTTATTCATTTATAAGTGATTGAATTTTATTTTGTAAAGTTTGATAGGGGGAGTCCATTCTAAGTGAAAGTAGCCACTCATGAGTGGATGAAGGATGAAATGTGTATCACACTCTGCGGTGTACCGAAAAGGATCCCAACCTTCTCAATTTACTAAAAAGAGCAAATAATTCATTTTTTTACCCTTTGGAGGAGAGGTTTCATGCTGCTATTATCATCTTCTCATTATGAGATATGATGCCAATAGACCTTCATCTACGTCAATAATGTCTGCCTTGATGGCTACATCAGTAATAGCAAACTCGAGAGCATGACAATCAATCGGTATGATTTTATTCACTATTTTTATTTTACATTACAAATATTGATGTTAAAATTATTTTTTTCCTTCGGAACCAAAATATGATAGAGGAGTTATTTGAAAAAATAAATAAACAAATTTTGAGATCAAAGTGTTTCACGATAAAAATTGAAAAAGTGTCACTATAATTTTTTTATTTTTCGAAAAAAAAAAACATATTCTTAATGCAAATTGTAAAAGGAGGTTTCAAATGAGTTAAACCATTTATTGAACAATTCTCTTTATGCTTCTGATGTTTGAACTTCTTTAAAGACAATGCGTGCATGCAGTGAGGAAGATAACGTTGCATTTAATTGAGCATCAATTCAAGCAAACCATTTCAGACCTTATCTCTTATTTCTTCATGCGAGGAGATTGATAGTATTGAACATTATATTGGCTTGAATGTTTACATGCTTGTCTTTGATCCAGGTTGGCATAATTTATTCTTTAAAAACTATGACCAGGTCAATTGTGTTTGTCATGCCCCAAATCTACTTCTAATCTAATGCATAGCATGACTATATAACCTCTAAAGTACGACTTTAAAAAACATGCAAGATATATTTTTAATAAAATTATTCCATTATAATTATTTTTATTTATTAGATACCAAGAATAGTATAACTATTCTAAATTTCGCTGCTCTTTATTCGTATCCTATTGCAGCTCGATTCTAAACTTCAATGGCTCTCAAAAGATATATAAGATATCGTATGAGTTAATGATCCAGATAAGAATCTAATATGTAATCAATATAATTAATATAAATATAAAAAATAGTCAAATATAAATACCTAATCAAATAGAAAATATCAAAAAAATTATAAAATATATTAATTAGTTCTCAAATTATATAATAATCTTTCTTATCAACATTAATTTCACTAAATTTATTCTTCCTTTTTAATTAACATATTTAGATTGGATGGTAATTATCTTTTAGATATTAGACTAATTATGGTTATGCTTAAGTTATAATAACAAGCAAACTTCAATAAATCTCAATATATTAAGGTGATATTCACTTTCCACATTCCAACTCATGATGGTAAGCACTTTTGATGTTCATGCCCATACAGCCATCTCCAAATACTATATACCTATTCATGATTAGAGATACCAACTATTCATGTTTCTACTCATATTAGTCAATCACTCTTTATATTTCAATTCATGATGGTATTCCTCGGCTCGTGATAGGGGTATCCATAATCCCATGTATTAACATGTAACGACAATTCATATTAGTCCAAATACCTTTCATTTAACCATGTAGTTTAACCAATATTCAATTTTTTTATGCTTGTCAAATAAAACGCACCGTGCATGTGAGCTGAGGTCAGTGGCTTCCAACTCTCTTGATCATCCTTGAAGATGAACTCGCCTAGGAGTTTGGCAAGGATTATATTTTAATTTTTAATTTTATTTTTCTTCTCTGTCTTCCACTCGAATTAGATTTCAAGCCGTGATTTGGTCACCTAAGTTGACTCGGTGAATATCTTAGGCAAGCATAAAATGGCCAGCTGGATCCCGAGTTTTAAGTTATCGCAGCTTTACGGTAGCGTTCATAAACGCCAACGACGTAATGCTACAGCCAGTCTAGTAGTATTATTATGTATACTGCAAGGTCTAATAAAAAAAAAAAAAATTCAAATTGCCACATACAACAGTTTGCTATTACATTTTCATACTAAATAAATTAAAGGAAAAAAAAAAAATTTAAAACGTTTAAGACTTGTAGGCGTTGTTTCACAATTTATTGGGAATGACTCCGGACATTATTTATGCGGTGCCGTAAAATTGGGTGCACCAAACGCCGGTCACGAAGAAACTTTGACCAAAAAACCTCCAACGAGGACCCCCCCCCCCCCCCCCCACACGGCACCCCCGTACCCAGAGAAGGCGTTGGCCGGCTTCCAGTCTCTCTCGATGGATGGCAGTGGTGCTCGCCGACGTCACAGCAGCTATGGAAGAAGGAGAAGGCCTGTTGGACCATTCATCGCCTTTAGCGGTTCCCATCCGGCTTCCAACTGGTGTCCACCTCTCAGCTTCGCATCTCTCCTTTTCATCCATGGTTGAACGACGAAAATTTTTTCCTGATTCTACGATGGAATTCATCATAAGTAAAAAAAGGGTCACCGGCCATCCAAAAATGAGACCGTGCATCGCACTCTACGATGCGTAACAAAGAATGCCATCATCGTAGCCACATTGACATGTAGCATGTCTGTTGAGATCAACTCTCTATTACGCTTATCATGTGCTTCTTAGATTAGAGAAATTAATTATGATCATTATCAGCGCATTATTTGGTCTCTGTTAATAATATATACTTATTAATTGATCTGTTGTATAAGCTGTTGAGTAGATTAGGTTTACTTAAGAATAGTTTAAATGTACTAAGCTCTTTCCTACTCTTTATCTTTAAAGAGTGACATGGTGCTTGGCTTGGCCACCAAGGTACAAAATGAGCCCTAATGAGCCCTGTGTGGAACAACACGTGGTATTTGATGGGGGACAAAAGGTGGCAGCATATGGCAGCAAGGAAATTAAAGAAAGAGAGAATGATGATTGTTTTGCCGAGAGTAACCTCTATTAATCCTGTGGGTGGAATAATAAACGGTGAAGAGTCACGAGGTGTGATACTGGCTCACCCCTTTCTCAGAAACAAAAGATGTCTTGCGAACCGAGTGCTGCTCTTTTCCAGCATTCACCAGAAAGGGCATCCAGTTTGTCTTCCACCATTGCTTGTTTGTGATGCTAGCATAGCTAAAAGCTACGAGGTTGCGTTGGATTCATCAGTCCAGAAAAGAGTAGAAAATTTATTTACTTTAAGAATCAAGAATCTAATTTTAAACATTTAATAGATATTTATCTCTTTATTTTTCTTAAAGAAATCAAAATTTCACTAAAACTAGGAAGTTTATTTAGTTTAGGAGATTGATATCTTACGAAAAATAAGAAACTTATTTGCTTTATGAGTCAAGATTTTATTTTTAAACATTTAATGAATATCTATCTCTTTTGTTTTTTTAAGTGAATCAATATCCCCCTAAAATTAAGAAGTTTATTTGTTTTAGAAGATTGTTATCTTATTAAGAGTAGGAAATCTATTTCTTTTAAAACATTTCTCTATAAATAGGGCTCAATAGAGATCCTTTGATATCAAATCAATAGTTCAGAAGGATGACGAAGGTAAAGGTTCAAGGATCAAGAAGATTGATGGATCAAGAACATTGATGGAGCCCTTGAGCAAGGATTAATTTCTAATAATTTTATTTAGAGAGATAAGTAGTTATTGGCCACTTCTAAAATTTATTATATTTTTTAAATAAATAAATATTTATCACTCTATGATGCTTATTATATGAATATAACATGCTTACATATTGATCATGATTGCCATTATTATATTTAATATTAATTATTTATTACTCGTGATGAATTGATAAATATGTTGAATTGATCATGACTAAGATTTAATGAGAGATAATGAAATTGAATTAAAAATTCTAAACCTGATGTAAAAAGTAATTTGCCACTTCTGAAATTTATCACATTTTTGAATAAATAGATGTTTATCTTCCTTATAGTTATTTTATGAATATTGCATGCTTATATATTAATCATAATTGCCATGATTATATTTGATATCAAATATTTATTACTCATGATAAGTTGATAAAGATGTTGAACTAGTCATGAATAAGATTTAATGAAAGATAATGAAACTAAATTAAAGATTTTAAACTTGATTATACCGGATAATTTGGATACCATGCTTATGGGGCTAAAACATTGGTAATGCCCCAATCTTGGGGGCTATACCTTGGTGATACCCTATTTGTGGGGCTGAAACACTAGTGATATGATTTCAGCATAGCAGGATTAGAGGATAAAATATAATGAGAACTAAGATTAGATGATATGATATAATAAAAACTAAGAATGTAATAATTACATATTATTTATTTCATCTGATAAATTGTATTTATATATTGATATTATATTACATTATAAAAGGTTGATCATTGTTTACTGAGCAAACTAATTGCATTTTACCTTTTCTTTTATCAAATGTGATTATAACAAAAACGTGGGGATACTATAGAAAGAGTGCCTAAATATGTTAGGAGAATAAATAAATTTTTATGAATTAGTTATTGAGACTTAGTATCCTTTTTAAAATAATGATTTTATAGTCAACGTTTATTTTACCTAAGAATACTTTTTAAAATTATGATTGAAACTTTATATTGTTGATTATGATATATACTTTTACATATTTATAAGAAACTCTTTATAATTATACAGTAGTTGCCATAATTTTCAATTCAGATCTTAGGTTCGAAGCGTGACAATAAGATATATCACTAGGCTAGTTTGGATTCAGATTGGTTTGAGCTTGAACCATAAATATTCTATTCAAGTTTGATTTAAAATTAATATAAATTTTAATTTTGAGTTTAACTTAATCTTCAATCTAAACCTCATACGAAAATACGAAGGTCTGCCTTTTTGATTTGCTGTTGGCACAAATTTGTTGGCTACTTGAAGTGCCCCCAAGAGCTAATCAGTGGAAACCTAATTCCGAACCGCCGCCGAAGCCAGCTCGACCCGACCAACCTCCGGCCGCCTGAGTACTTCCAGCCCAAGTCCCAACGTATGCTTGGGTCCAACTCGGCAGTCCTCAACTTGACAGCCAATGCCGAAGCTAGCGCCGCTGCGGTGACAGCAAGACACTCTCTCCCGGACGGCTCTTTTCAGCAAATCGAGGAGCACCCACGCCGCTCTTAGTTGGCGCCAGCTCTAAAACCTAACGCGTTTCCGCGTACGTCAGACGCCCCCCGTCCGGATGTCCCGTGAAAAAGCGAGAAAGGAGGGACGCGCGGCGAGATCCGAGACCGACGATCGCCAGCTGCCCGTCGGGCAATCGTCGGCCTCGACCCGCCAGCTGGCTGCGACCGCCCGCCCTTTTCCGGCCCGAGATTCCGCTGCCCGGGAAGCCTCCGGGGGTCGGACGAGCACGCGGCAGCGCGGTCCAGTTGGACGTACGACGGCCAGCTCGTGATGCCATTGTCACCGAGATGCGATGAGATCATGCGGACTACGTTCTGCCACGTCTGCACGTAATACTACTACTAGTATTATTCTGGACGGAGAATAATATATATATATTTATATATTTCAGTACAGATGGTGACAAATGACAGGGTTAATGGTGCAGTACAGCAGCGGGGATATAGCTGAAAAAAAAAAAAAAAAAACGAGATTTGTTTTTTTTTTTTAAAAAAAAAGATTGGCGCCGAAAGCTGCAAGGAATGTTGGATTCTACGCGGGTTTAGAAATTCTTGGGGGGGAGGCTCCTGATGGGTCCTGGTATTTGCTGTTCAGTCCGGTGACTGAGAGTTCTCCGCGGGGCACGGCAGCATTCAACTGGTCACGCACACGTGCCGAGCCCTTTCCCTCAGGAGGAGACTGAGAGCTTCTACTTCTTAAACAATGATAATTACATCAATCGCACGCGGTCTTATTTCAGATTTTTAATTAAATGTTTATTTTTTTCAAATGAATATATTAGCTTTATAAAGCTGGTTCAATGAAGCACATTTTAATGATTTGGCAAAATAAAATATAGAGATGACATTGCATGGCACTAGGATGACAATGCTGAAAGAAAGATTTTAAAAAACATTGATGACGTAAGAGTTTATGTAAGCATTAAATGTAGGATGTAAACATTTTAAAAAATTTTATCAATTTAAATGTTATGCAGGCATTATACTAACTTTTTTTTTTTTTTTAAAATGCAATGATTTATCAAATCATCATTGACATTATCAAAAATATATCTAAATAAATAAATTGCAAGAATTTGTATACTTAATTAATTAAAAATATTTAATGTCACTTATATATTATGATTTATACCAAGTAAGAATAACAATCATAATTCGGACTAGAATTCTTGATCCGATTACTGAACCAAATAAACCAAACCCTGATAGGACTAGTTTTTTGATTGGATTGATTGTATAATTAACATGCTAAAAATCTAATGAATCAGCTAGTTATTTTTTAGGAGTTTTTTTATCTTTTACTTCCAAGTCCTCCATTCCCACCTTCTTTAACCAATCTAGCTCTTTATCTGATCTAAAAGATTTTAATTTTTTTTAAAAAATTTGAGATTAATATTAAGTATTAGTGTAGATATTATATTTTACTATAGTTTAAATAACTTAATTACTAAAGATTTAAATCTTAAGGCCGCTAAGCTAATTTAAATTTTTTTTAAAAATATTTTTATTTATTATTATATATTATTTTTTTAATTGTAATTATATTTTAATTATTCATATGATTCGATCATTGAATTCAGTGGGATTATGCTGATACCTTATCCAATTTTGGTAATTATGTTGGCAATGATCCTGCATGCTTTTCCAAGGAAAATAGGTTTTGATGATGGCAAAGAGGAAGAGAAAAATACATGAGAGAAAAGAAAATTATGAAACAAGATGTTCATCTATTTTTTTGAACTCTGTTTAGAAATTCAAATACGTTACTCTTAAGATTTAACCAAATTAAGCCGATGACAGAAAGGCTATCAATAATGAGAGGGGGTTAATTTTCATGCTGGCATGACCAAGATAGTTTATTCTCTCCATGCCACTATCTCTTTCCTCACAATACTTTCGTATAGGATTTATCCAATGGACAGCCTGTTTTTGGACATCCAAACACTCCATAGGACTCATTTTGGATGATGGAACCAACATGGTGCCAAACTAACAAGTTTTCTTAAAATAAAATAATTAAGTTATAATAATATCACTTATATTTAATAATATTATTGTTTTCTTAAAATAAAATAGTTAAGTTATGATATTATCTAATTCTAGATAGGACACAGTCTACAAAAAGATTATGTTTGGAATGCGAGATTGGATTTCCAATTCAATCCAATCCGATTCAGCATTTGAAAGTGAAGAAAAAAAAGTTATATGTCATGTATTTCATCAAAATATTAATAAAATTGGATTGCTAATATAATTTTACCTTAATTTAGACTGCATGCTAAACAGGCCTAAAGATAGAACGAATTAGATGCATTGAGAGTGCATGATTTTTAAAAAGAGGAGTGAAAAATTAAAAAAAGAAGATAAAACTTAAACTTTATCTACTTAATACTATCTTAAATAATATCCAATATTGGACTATTTCTAGAAGCCAAAATTTTGAATTATTTTAAATAATAACCAGCAATCCAACTATATCCATAATATTTAAAATACTCCTGCCAACAAGTAAGTATGAGCAGCTTGAGTAATTCCACTCAAGCACGTGCAAGTCAGTGTATTTGGTTGAAATGAGCACAATCATGCATTGTTAAGCATGATCCAGTGAAAGTGAAGCAATTTTTCTTTTTAGCAAATTGATTATAGTAATAAAAACACGTCCATGATGGCTAATATGCATGAATTTCTTTTTGTCAGGTAATCTGCCACTTGGTTTCTTTCTCTGAGCCAGACAGATCACAGAACAAAGTAGCAAGAAGATCTAGTGACAAACAATAGCTGGCCTATGAGTCTTATTGCCAGTAGGCTCCACAAAAGAGGCCATTCTCTTTTTATCACTTTTAGACCGCTGGAAGGATCCATGTTAAGTTCAACAAACTTGACCTCAAAACGGCTCTGGACTTTATTGCTGTGGTCTGGCTGGCGAACATGGATAAAGAGGAACAGCATATTCTTCCTCAAGTTGCGTGAAGTACCAGCTCGTCATTGCTGCCACCATTGCATTGTGCTCTCTACGAAGCCTCTCACCCTTTCAAAGTTGCACCCTATTAAAATTTTGCAGTCATGTCTCTCTTGTCTCTCTTATTTATTTCCACCTAGGTGCCCCAATGAAGGAGGTGGTACTCATTCCTTCCTTTATTTTGATTTTTTTTTTTTTTTTTTTTTAAAAAAACAATGCATGCATGATCTTATTGATTATGATAATGATCTTACTAGATGCTGTACTATGTGATCCTGATTGATAGTTTGATTAACAGCAAATGAAATAAATCTCCAGGGAAGAATTAGATGCATGCACCTTGTCATGTTTGGCAACTGGAAATTTGGAATCGAGAGGGAATGCATTTAAAGGCCTCCATTGCAGGCATATTCTCATAGAATTGGACCTCTCCCCCAACTGTCGGCCATTGTGAAAAGACATAGCAGCTAGCTACATTTCCCTAGTAAGCTAGGTATGGGATTTTTCTACCCTCTTTTCCACGACAGAGAAACTACCGCTAGCCAACGTAATGACAAGTAATTAACAATGGTTACAAAATTATAGTACTATTTATTTAAGTCACTATCTATAAAATAAAATAAAATTTTGAACGGTCAAGGGAAAAATATATTATTCAATAGGAACCATCAAAAATAATAAAATTAGTTTAAGACAGCAGTAGTGTAATAAGATATGTATCGGCCACCATTAAGTTTTGATGGTTTTGGATTTACAAAATAGGTGGAATAAATTTAGTTCAATTGTACACTCATAATAATAATAAGTTCATAGTTGATATGTGATCTATATCTCATGTTGTGTGATGTAAGGAGATGATTTATATGAACTTAAAATTCAATAGTAATCTATAATGAAATAATCTATTAAAATTTTATTATAAATAAATTAAATTCTCTTTCCTTTCTTTACTTGCGTAAAAATTATACAAATAATAATAAAAAAAAAAAAGATCTAACCTCTATTGCTCTTTACCATTTTTGGATGAATCAAAGATGATAGAAACATGTTTGATATTGAATTTTAATTATTTTTTAATATTCTAAAATTCATGTATGCGGTCATAAAAGTTATGACAACATCACATAACATTATTTCAGTCGTTTTTTTGAACATCGAAATATGTTGACGCGCATTTGATCGCCACAGCTGGAGAGTTTCCCGGTCCCAATCACACGTCTACGTCAAAATGCTGCCTCCATTCAAATCTCAAACCCGGAGTTTCACCATCAAGAGTAGTTAATTGTAGAAACAATACTCACCCTTTGTTACAAAAATGATAGCAATCCCTATCCACTACAATATGCACTTTATTGAAATCGGAGAAGATAGAACAAAACAACGTTACCATATTTTTGTCGACGATATTGTCCACAAAAATGCCATTGTGCCGGATCCTACAAAAAAATCTGCCCCATTCCCCAAATGGCTAGAGACTATTTAAACAATATGACCACTTTTTTATTCCTCATATTCACAAGGAAAAAAATGAGAGATATAACAAATGATGACAAAAGAAGGCCAAGAATAACAGACAAATTCTATTTACAGTGGTCATTTGGAGATGCCGGCTATGAGGTGAATGGAAGACAACACCACTTCTCAATTAACTGAAGAAACCATTGGACTGGATTTGGAGGTTCATCTGAGGTACCCGAAGGGATCGGTATCTCTGGAGGCAAATGGCGGTGGAATGCATTCACTGCAGCCACCACACCATCCTCATTCTCTATTTGTTTTGCCAATTCCATAGCTCGTAACTTAACCTTCAAAAACCAATAGACAAAGCCAAGGTGATGAAAAATTAAAAAGAAGAGAAAATAAGTCACTGGGCTAGAGAAATTAAGAGAACTGTTTTTAACAATCTCTAATCTGCTACTCAAAATGGATTGACATGTTAATGTTCTTCCAAGCAGAATTTTGAATGCTGAACACACAATCCTTATTCTAGCCGCATTAGTTTGTGGGAGCATGCGTGCGCGCATGTATGTTGCTGCGCGCATGTGTCTCCATTCAATAATCTGTGGTTCAGCTTTCTGAGATTAGCTAAGCAAATGATGCTTCCTGACTTTGTTAAGAAGTTCACAAAATATATGTGTGTTAAATGCAACAATCAAACAAATTAGATTCAGCATTATTACGCAAAAAGCATGTTCCTTCAGGCTTTCATTACAAATAATTGCTTGTGCAAGAAGACTGGTGAAACTGATTTTTATGAAGAATCGTGCACAGCTATTAACTTTCTGATTTCATTCACGCATTTAACAGAAAATTAATCAGCATTTTTACCTCTGGCTCCAACATAAACCTTATGGCATTTGAAAGACGTTCAACATTAAGCTCAGATATGGGAATTGGTGCAGGTCCCACTTCTTTGGCATAAATCCTATCACCCCAGAAAAACTGGTCCCCGAAGAAAGGCACAATGGTGGTTGGACACTGGAATGGCAAGGCAACAAGTCAGAATGATTCCACATATCCTACCCTTATATCCAAACATGGCAGATTATAGCAAGAAGTGACTTGAAGCAGCAAGGATGGTTTGTTGACAAGAAAATGCTAATTAATTTCTATCAATGCATCATATATAAAACTTCAGTAACCATTACATGCATGGCTCTTTGAATCACTTCTTTGCCAGTCATTACCATGAATGGAAGGATCACAATCCCACCACGCATGGTATGTTAGCACATGATGTTGTATGTAAACTTAGCTATTGCCAGGACACTCAGTGAATCACAGAATTATTGAGATTGGGCACTAACTTCCAGGAAAAAGTATTCACTGCTCATCAAACTGAAAATACAAAAGCAGTTTCCCTTGTGAATGCAAGTGGTAGTGGCAGGCACAATGCGTTTCACCAACTTGTGAAGCACAAGTTTGGTAGTGAAACACTGGTTGTGTTGTATTGAGGGATTGGTGCTTCCACTGTCTAAGAAGCCCATGAAGCCAGATAACCTAAGTGATGATATGAGCCATTCAATGTGATGGGTTTTTCTTTTTTAAATTCGTGGACAGTTGCGCCTTTGTTTCTGATTAATAACACTACATTTCTACCGGGTTGCTCTCTCTTTGCAAATGTTTTTACTTAAGACAGAAGAAAATATATCTAACAAAATAAAATGTTTCTATTAATTTCTGATGTAATCTTGGACCACAAGTGCAGAAGACTCTTGGGTGGCCAGCTTGCACCCATGCCTAGGAATCTGCATTAAATATGATCAGGGATCTGTGTCAAGCCAAACAAGTATATATAAATATAAATCCACACATACGAGAAACCACATTCCCAGTTATGTTCCCAGCAATCCAAGGTCTTAGGAGGGGCAAACTGGGGACAGACCTAACCCTTGGTATTCTATTACGCAAAGTGGCTGCCCTAAGACTCTAAACCATGCCATTGCACTTGTCAGCCCAAGCCTTTGCCATTGCACCTGTCAGCCCAAGCCTTTGCCATTGCACCAAGCAATGGCCCTTGTAAATGCATACATAAACATACGAAATTGGATACTGAGTAAAAGGAAAAGGTTTTGAAAAAAAAAAAATATTACCCCAGCCCTTAATCCTGTTGCTGTCGTACCAGCTCCACCATGGTGAACCTAACAAGAAAACAATCAAGCTGTAAGTAAGAGGGAAAAAAAAGTGATTTTATTCAAAGAGACTGGCTAGTAGCTAGCTTGCAGGTTTTCTCATCATTTTGGAGAACTTTAAATAATAGAAAATTTTGACATGAATTTGGCAATCAGATGTAATAAATAACAGCAGTATTGATGAATTGAGATTTGACGAAAGCATTAAGGAACCAGCTATCAATGAACTAAACAGCAGATTGTAAACTCATGCTGTTCTTGATACAATTCAATTAAACTGAAACTTCAAGATGTAGGATCGTAATATGGGCAACTTGTTACTGCTCATTCTTTATATTCTAATGTTCAGTAGTTCAATGTACATTAGTTTCCCACAACACAATTTTATGGAAGCCAACGACTTAAAAGCAATGTTACCAGCAATTCCTAGTCCATGCATTAAAAACAAAGTCCAAACAAACAATCAGATCTGTATGTGTCAGATTCTTCGGACTCCTCCAAAAACATAGATGTCAAATTAATGATATTAAAATTTCAGTTAAAGACAACAATAAAATTGTATTAATGAAGAAAATATGTTAAAGTTTCCATTTTATTCATTAATAGTTTGTTTCATTCATAAAAGATATAAATTCAAATGGCAAGACATTGCATGTGAGAACTGTTAGTTGAACAAATTGCACAACTCACCACTGCAGCACACCGAGGGAACAACCAGTCATGAGGGCAATCCTCAATAAGATAGACATCCACAGGAACTTTAGAAACTGCACAAATGAAATCAATCGATTAGAAGATGGTTAATTGGAGAATGTATCATCAAATTCCTATACACCACAAATCGGTAACAACTAATTAAGAGGGGACAACATATAAAAATCATGCCATGATTGATACATATGCACATGCATGAATGCGTATAATAAATATACATACACACAGCCACAAAATACACATATGTATATAATATATATTACAGAACCACTTCCATAGATAATGCAAAACTAAAGATATTTTTGGTTGCAAGGAAATCCATGGAAAAGGAAAAGGAAAAGGAAAAGGAAAATGAAGACTAAGACTTTTACATGAAATTGAAAAAGTTTTCTAGGAAACTAGTAATAAGTTTTCCAAATTTGTAACTTTCTGATGAAACAAACAAATGAAAAAATTGATTTTCCAAGAAAATGAGTTTTCCAGTCAGTTTTCCTTGCATAAAAATATCCTGACAGGATGACAAATTTGATTGTAAAATTGGCCTGAAACCCATCCACTTTGGCTGAAAAGCCTTTATTATTTGTTGTCATATTGGCATTATTTGTTGTTTCTTTAAGCACATGGACTATATACTATCAACTTTTAATGTTTTTTCTTTCCCCACTTTCTTGAGTTAAAAGAAGAGATAAATAATAGACATAATTCTTAGCGGGCTGAGAACTCCAAAAAGGTCCTCAAGGCAATATTTTATAAATGCCATTTTGAACAATTAATTACATGGACAGATCACAAGAATAATTTTATGCACACACACACACAAACAAAGATCATTCTTTGGGTACATGCATTTGGCTAAATAGCAATCAACCCCAAAAATATGAGATAGAAATGCCCTGATACAAAATATTTGTGAGTTCTACAATGAAGAAAAAGATTTGAAAGCACCAGCCACTAAAAAGCTTCATAATTACTAAATATAATAGATTTGTGAATATTGTACTATGAGAAGTAAATAACATATACTTATTCATGACATAAAAACTAGTATACTTGAGTTTCACTTATATGCAATATTTAGTTAAAAATTGTTAAAATTACACAAATAAAGAACCCATATAGCACAAAATAATCTCAATGTTGGGTAATAACTTTACGTGGTTTCTTTTATTCTTCTTCATTTTTTTCGAACTTTTTCTGACTGAAAGCAGAGCTTGGAAAATGCCAAAACCAAAAGTTCATAGCACAGGCCAAAACTGAAACAAAACTAAGTCATCAAACCCTGAGCAACACTAGACTGTATTAGAGAGACGCAATGTAAGAGGGATTCAATTAACTATGGTATAAGCCTTACAAACTAGTAATGAAATAATAGATGACAGGTACTGCACCTTATTAATGAGGATGAAATTGGAAACCCTAACTTATATTGACTAAAATATCTAAACAACATTCGACAACAAGATTTCTTTCCAGCTGCATATTTAGATATTACATGAGACAACATTCAGTAAAAGAATGACGCATGGTAACAAAATGATCAAAAAAAACAAAAAGTATGCATACATCAACTTGGAGGAAAGCTTAGCTGGCACTTCAACATTATAAGTGAAAAAAAGAAGAGCAAGAAAGTACTTACTGCTTCCAAGATCTCCCCATCCACGGTCAATAATACCCCTTTGTCCTGTTTCTTTCAGTGCCTCCAGAATAATAGATGTCATCTTCTTTGAGTCTTCAAGAGGCTTAACATAAACCAAATTACTCACATTATGACATGTAACATACAGCTTATTTCAAAAAAAATAACACTAGAAGCTATTAAGGGCTTGTTTGAACGCCAAATGTTCTTACCATCCTGATAAGATCTTCTAGTAGTGGCTTATATTTTGAAATATGATGAAGCTCAAGTAAGAGAGAAGTTGGAGGAGCTGATTACAACTAAACTTGATTTTTAGGTATATTGAAAACAGCTGGAAAGGTGATTTACCTTGTCCAGAAAAATAGAGACAAGTTGTGATTAGCTGGGCTTCTCACCTCTCCTCCTTCCACCATAGTTTTAAACTAGAAGCCAGCACCAAGTAGATCTTATCGAATGATAAAATATTCCGACATCCAAACTGGCCTTAAGAGTCTGTTAGATGGATAGTGCTGGCACAGACTATAAATGGGCAAACAACATTTGAACGCTAAGATAAGAAAATTGGATGGAAATAAAGGTAACACAGAGACAGATTTTCTTAAGGACATGACATTTGCAGACAAAGCAGGAAGAATGAGATGGATATGACAATTTTTGCTATAGACAAGTAAACCCAAATGGAAATATTGAGACAAATGAGATGTTCTTTAATGTCCATGCCTATCTCTATTATTGTGTTGCATTCGTACATTATCACGCCACCATCCAAATTGTTTTGAGCGTGAAAATTTGTGCCTATGTGGATGCATGTGTGTACGTGCAGGTGTGGATACGCTATAGGTGCTATGCCAACTCCAACAATGTACCATGGTGCTGAAATAGGAGCATAGCATACTATACTGACCAAACGGACAAGGTACCATTACAGCGTCCTACTCAGACAAAAGTTGATTTAGATCATGATAGGACATTAGTGCAGTAGTGTAGTATGTTTTTTCCTTTTTTTCCAGAAGGAGAACAAGGGGGGAAAAAGCATGGCCAAAAAGGTCTTGTAGTTTATCATGTGTTTAGTATAATTAAGCATGTCTTAAAGAATTCTAATATAAAGCTGCTAAAAAACAATCTAAATCATATAGTTACATTCTCTTAATATCTTTCTGCATCTTTTAAATTATAATTAACAATTTTGACTATATATAAATGCGCGTTATAGCCAAGTATTGGCACAGCAAAGTATGTTGTATATGCATGATATTGTATATGAGCATGACAGCTTGATTAAAATTGTGAATCCTTCCAGTTCACTAAACTTAAGTTCAATGGAAATAGGAGTTTTACTAAATATTTTATGTAAGAGAAAAAGCCTAGAGTTTCTCTCCTATTATACTGAAAAATATTGATTTGTGAGGCAACAGAATCCAACATTGCAAAATTGCCATTTAACAAATGACTATTGACAATCAAGTCACTTCAACAAAAGGTGAAACACACTAAGATCATGCTTGTTATAAATGATGCTCTAGTACTTGGGATTAACACATACTCGTATATTCAGAAAATTATAGATGAATTCATATCTAAGAATGATTGGAGAATGAGTACCTGTAAAGCTAACATCAGATAGTTGGGAGAAAGGCTAGATGGTTATGCATATAGCTGAATTCATATTAAGGCAATACACTTCATGGCATCAGATGAATTATAAGACTAACTATAGCTTAGTTAGATGGCCGAATATCTTATATAAATATCAATTGACATCCAGTCAATGAAAAGTTTGCTTGAGCCTTCTTTCTACCATCTCTAATAGTGCCCTCAAACCAAAGCATCCATCAGAAAGCATAACATGCAGATCAACAAATGGATATGACCAACAATGACAAACATCAGAGCAACTTTTTCACTGAAAGAACACAACCGTTAAGGTCTCTGCTCCTTTCAAATTATTCAACAAAGACTCAAACTAGCTCCAATAAATTGCTAATTTAATTATGTACAGTAGTTCTTAATTACAGCAACAAATCCATTTTAATCCCTTTTCGACAATAATCCGTATGAAGACAAAATTTCCATATTTGAAAACCTTACTTGCATGTGACAATCACAGGAATCCAGAAAAGCCCACTTCAAATAACGTGCTTTAATTGTATTTACAAATGAACCCATCTATTTAATATTGCTGCTTGAAATACCAGTTTAAGTTGTTCTAGTGCAAACATCATTCAACTTTTGTCAAGGTTCAAGCTTTTAACCATAGGCCAATACAAATAAAGGTCTAAAAGAAATTCAGGTGGGCCAAAAATATTAACTAGCAAGTGGTGGAGACAGTCATTTCACTTTGGTTAGAATATGTTCAATCACAACAGATAAGAAACCACATACGCTCAAGTAAAAATCAGAGTGCAAATACAATGCAATTCCAACTTTGAATCATATCTTTATAACTGTTAGTGAGGTACTCTGTTAATTCTACCATGGTTTTCAAAAATTCTAAAAGAAAATCTAGCTTACACAATGAGATAATTAGACTTAGTGTGTTGATGTAAACATTTGGGCAGAAAACTAGCTCATTGAAGTACTTTATCAACATGAAGCCTTTTTTATTTAGCAAGAAACATACCATGCTACCAAACCCTATATATATAGGCTTTGGTCCCTCTTGAATCCATTGTGTAAACTCCTTCCGTGGTTGATACTTTGTTCCAAGGTTCAAGAAACAAAAACCAACAACATCCACCAAGACACCCCAGTCTGCACATGATTAATGAAATAAGTCTAGTTAGTAAACTAGCATTTGGTTTTTTAAAAAATGAAACAAAGTAATACTGAGATGATCCACTAAGCAAAAAACTCCAGCAGCAGATAAAAGCAGAATGTGTAAACCTATTTCAGAGAACATGGTGCAAAACATGAATAGCCTCAATGTAATTTAGTCATGAGAGGGGGGGTAGCACTTGCATGAACCACTTACAAATGGACCCCAAAAGGGCTGCTGGGATTGATTTAACATGCAAATAGATAACAAGTCCCTTTTTTCTTTTTCTTATCCTTCTATGAATGGATCAGCTAACACTGTCACAGTAGTAATTGCATATAATTTTCTTTCAAGTTATGTTTTGGAGAAAAGGTCTGCAGTCAGCTATAAGGACATCTCAAGTAAGCTTAGAAAGTTGTATGAGCATAGTTGAAGTCTTTTGTTTTTCTTCTTTCCCCTCCCATTTGACTAACAAGAGGTGCCATAGCAGTTCTTGAAGACGATAAAGGTAAGCAACATATAAAAATATAGAGAAACTTAAAAGCAAATCGCCAGGTCTTCTTGGGGTTTTAGTCATTTTGATTATCTTAGATCTAAAAATATGACTAATTGTTTCAAATTTATATACATAAGATATATTAAACATAAACAACCTGATCCAAACACAAAATAACCCAAAACTAATAAATGTTCCATCCAAGGTTCTTGCCATCCCAATGTTCCAAGTGTCCAGATGGGGTGCCATCTTGAGTATCAGGACTAGACAAGATGTGTTGGAAATGCCTACACAGGTTGGGAAATAGATTAGGATGGGATGGGATGTCCGCCATCCTAAGCGTTGGTAGACAGGGCGTCTTGTTCCCAGGAAAAATGGAGATGATCCTATCACCCAGTATTTAAAACCTTGATTTCATCTATCTAAATCATCCTTGAATTTAAGAAATTATGGTGTTAGTGGTAACTTTATGTAATTAATCGTCATTTTTGTTCTTAACAACAACTTGTAAGTGGTTTGTAAAAATAATAACGCAAAAAGGCTTGCTGATAATGATCATGTGCTATACTTACTGATTTCACGCATTTTAGTATGCAATCACCCAACCTATACATGTTTCAGCAGTTTGTGATTGGATTACTGTTGACCCAATTTGACCTGAAAAACCCAATGGATCAACTAAACATATCTTATAACCAATCCAGCCCAACTAGGAAATCAGTCAGACCTGATTCAAATTTGACCTGGTTCAAATAACAGGCATGCTTGGGAAATCAAATCAACCTACCAGCTTGCAGATCTAGTGTTGCTTTAGGGTATGACAGAGAACTAATAACATAAAAGTCTTTGACATTGTAAAGGTGAGGGATAAAAAAGAATAGCAATTTAGATTAAATAAGTTTGTCAAATATAAAATGACCAAGGATGGAAGTAATAAATAGAACAAGAAAATGGATGGTGCATATATAATGAGCTAGGACCTAAAGGCAGCGGCGAGAAGGCAAATTTACTGGAGAAATTGACTCAGAGGAAGAACATTTAGATGAATCAAAAGTAAATTTGGAGGAATATCAACCAGAGATAAGGTAACTATATGATTTGACAAGTATAACATAAGCAGAGCTGATTACAAAGTGGTTATGAAACATGTGGAATAATAGAGCTATATGAAAACAAATTATGGGTTCCAAGGATCATGAGAGAAGCTAGACTACTATCCGCTTGACTAGCTTTTTCTCGAGATCTTTAACATAAAGAAAATGCTTGATGATAGGAAAAAAATTGAAAGGCACCAAAAATAATTGACCTCTCAAGTGGGTATAGTAATATAGATGCTCCATAATGTTTTAGACATCTGTGCTTAGGTTCAAATTGCACTGATAAAATTTAGTCCACAAAACACAAACGCATGCACAAACTCATGCATTGTGCATGCACATGCATGCATGGTTGGGTGGTTTAGAGAGGGACAAAATGTGTGTGTGTGTGTGTGTGTGTGTGTGTGTGAGAGAGAGAGAGAGAGAGAGAGAGAGAGGAGCTAAATTCCATGGGTTGGATTCAAGCTCAATATTCCAATGCAAGTTACATAATGAGCATTTCAGATGAATCAACACCAATCAAAATACCTAAAGAGTAAATGCCAAATGCTTTGATCATTAATTGCACATCTCTAAAAATAAAACTTAAATATCCAGAGCTCCAAACCCATAAAGTTTTGGTTTATATGTGTCTTAAGATGTTTAGATGATGTATAGTGTTGCTAATTTTCAATTTATAATGCCTATCATGCAAGCTTAAACCTAGATAAATCAATATCATTCATTTTAAAACCCCTTCATACACAGCTAAGAATCCTTAATCATGATCTGCAATGTGAATTTCATATTAATCCATCATATATTTGCAATGATAACATGTCCAATTAATCTTTGTTGTAACAGACTACTCAAATACACATGCATTCACACACATACACTAGTCATAGCTAATTCATCATTTTACACCAAAGCAAGCAAGATTCCTACCAACAAAGTTTGAGCCTAAAGCCCCTTTGTTTGAAATATGCATCAAAGTCATGTAAATTAAATAAACCACCCCATTAATCATGATCTGCAACTACATAAAAAACCAAAAGTCTTTGGAGGTTATCTTTGAGTCAAAATGGACACACAATAGGCAGTATTGATAAAATTTAAATTCCAAAGTTTGGCAGGCATATTAATTGAGAACCCCCCGCATCACCAATCATGATATATGCATCTTAAGACACATATTGACCAAATTTTCAGCAAGGGTTTATAAATTTAAACCATAAATCATCAAATTATTGTACCTTGTGAAGGAAAAATGTCCATTTTGTGGTCACTTGATGAACAGATAAGAAAATTCAAACTATTTGATTTTGATTTTCAGGCATAGTTGATGTCAAATCATGATTAATGATTTAAATTCTTAATTTAAATATCTAATCATGAATCCTGCACAGATGGAATTTGGTTTCAAATTCAACCTGTAAAACAGATTAGTCACACATATAGAAATATATTATACAAGTTACAAATTCATAAATACATACATGCGCACGTATGCACCAACTTAATCATGCCTTATCATCAAAATGTATGATGAGATATTCAAGTAGATGATCCACACCAATTGATCATGATCTACAAATATATATGCTTAAAGACAAAATTGCAAGTGTCTTATAGACTAATCACCTATGTATCATGTGATTACCAATTGATTTTTTAAAAAAACACAGGGCAAATCATTTTTTTAGATACCATGCATTTTGGTCTACATGTATTTCAAGATATGTAAAATATGATGGGCATAAAGAATGGTGCAGGACATTGCCTTTATTCACCCACTAGCATTTTATAGTAGGTATATCTAAGTTATTCACTAGGAACATACGTAAGTATTTGCATATGCATGCACACTCAAGGCTTCAAGTATCAACCCATACCAACCAGTACAAGTTGTACCACACAAACCCAGTAGGCACTGGGGACCAGGACTTGATACACCTTATACTATCAACTCCAACAACATATGACGTGTTAGTACAAGGGCATATCATACTGCACCAACCCATATTATGGGGTAACATACTGAAAATTAAAACATTCTGTATCTTGTGTGTTTATGTGAAGTATACATATGTATTTACACATTTTACTTTAGAAACTAAACTAAAAGATGGAGCAATTAGGTTTTTCTCATAAATAGATTAGTGCGACAAACACAACTAACCATTGTGGATAAATTTATTTTGTCAACATAGAAAAAAACCAAACTTGAGTAATATTATAGTAAAGTATGCATGTGAACATGTATAGACACAAATGCATAGATTCACAAATATGTTACATAGGAGAAACATAATGGAATTTGCTTCCAGCATTTAAGGAAAGAACTAGGAAAGGCAAACTATACATTACACGTTGCAACAACCAAAAGAGGCCAGCTTACCACTTGGTTTTGGCACAATGGAGGGGCTCCACATGTATCCTGTAGGCAAATGCGATATGGATCCATGATATGTACTGAAGTAAGCAATAGGAGGCAATTTCAATTTCTTTGTTCTGAAGTCATTGATGTATCCCCTAATGCCCCACCATACTATTAGGTCCACAATAATATATGATAGCTGGACAGAACAAAGAGTATAATTAACTGATCAGCATTTACAGGTAAAGTCTAAATAACAAAACAAATAAGTCAAATGAATAAAAGCATACCTTATATGCCGCACTCTGAGGCACCCGTGCCAATGGATGTGGAAATTCATTAGTTGGCCTGCCTATAAATGTGAGCAGTGAGGAGGTGCATCATTATCAATAATGCAGGTATCTACGAAAGTAGAGCTGCTTCATAAAGCAATATGGCTGTAAAGAACATAACCCAAGCTCAAGTTCTCAGGATCAGAAAAATGTTCATTTAATTATCACACAAGAACTGCTAGTGTTAGCACCAGATGTCAAGCACTGCTCAAAAAGTGGGGAGGGCACACCACATCCTACAGACCAACCTGCTGACCTAATTACCATAATTTCTAGATGATGACGGCGATGATGATTATAGAATTCTAGAATCAATGCTGGATACAAATTCCTACAAACAGAAATGGAAGATGAAAATGTCCAAGTTTGTTTATGATGTTCGATTCTCCAACTACAACTCAAAAACCATACAAGATGTGCTACCACCAAACCATCTTTAGTAGATTTTCCATCCATAAATAGAAAATTCCTCAGATATCACACAACATTTAAACAACCCTGATTTATAATAGCTACCATCCTAGTAGCCAATCTTTCACTAAACTATCCAAATCAAACTCTCAGTTGGATTCTCCAATTTCCATACATGAAGATTTTCCAAACTATCCAAACAATACCATATCGATTTGATAAAAAAGAATGGTACTTGAGGCATCCCAGCACACCAGGTCATACTGCTCGAGACTAGCCAATTCACTAAACATGTTGCTTGGTACCAGTTGGGACAGCTTGGTCCCGTACACATAATAAGAGAACCTGTAAGGCTCTCTTTTATCTTTTTAGTTCAATTACAGGAGGGAGTTCTCAGAGTGAGAGAGAGAGAGAGAGAGAGAGAGAGAGAGAGAGAGAGAGAAGGAAGAGGTGCAAAGATTCACCTTCTCCCGGTTAGTTTCTGCCTCCTTTATGTTGAAACTTATGTGCATTCAATAAGGTATCATTCGTCCTTTCTTTTTTGACATTTGTTTGGCCAAAAATTGAGAACTAAGGAGAAATCATGCCAAAATTTACCTATTTGGTATGTTTGAATAGGTTGTAGGGTAGGGAATTGACAATAAGTGATAAATGGTAAGTGATGTTTCGATTATTTTTTTGGGTAATTTTCAAATTTTATTCAAATGAAGGGTGTTGATCCTGTTAATGTTCTAAACCCAACAGTCAGTGTTGTTAAGATTAGGATCAAGTTGTATATCATGAATTAGATTGCAGATTTTAAGATTTCATTCTGATTTCTCTCATAGACGGACTAGATGAATGGAGAATAAAAGGCCAAAATATACAAGAAATAATGTTTCCACAAACATAAGTCCATGTACAACATGTCTAATGAAACAGACATGGTATCTGGTTATTCAATATATTTATATACTACCTATCAATTCAGTTTTAGTAACGATCCTTTAGATAAAAACAAGGACAGGATTCCAACTTGTGATTGTAAAAATATGAAAGTTTTCCTCTTAACAATAAAAACTTATTAGTAATAATTTAAAAACCATGTAACCAAATAAATTACAGAAAATGGAGTCACCCATGTTTTAATACCTAAATAATTTAATTCAGTCCTTATGATCCAATGGACTATGTAATTCATAATATGGATCTAAGTTTGATCTTCCTATTCGATCCCTATCTAGGCACCAGATCAAGATCATTTGGGGCCATTTTGATCTACACCATAAGATCTAGATTGTGAATTGCAAGATTTTGATAACAATGCCAACAACCGACCTGAAAATCCTATTTAACAATCATAAAACTTGTAAATGCTCATTAACAACTCGCTAAAAACAATGAAAGCTATACAATATTGGAAAAAAACCTACAAGAAGGGTATCTTGATATTGGACTTATTTAAGAGTCTGAAAAGGACTATTTAAGAGTCTAAAATGATCTGAAAAATCATTAAAACCCACAAAAAAAACCCTAGTAAGGGAAAAAAAAATTAGAAAGATGGGGGTTTGGAGGCAAATCGGCAAGGTATCAAGATGCTATCCCATCTTGACTCGAGTGTCAAGACAAGAGCATCCCAATACCACACCAACATGGAATCAAACAAGGATGGGAGCCAGTACCAGGTCTTAAATCCTTGGTCTAGACTCTAGAGTCTAGACAATAAAGAAATCCATTTGGTAGTGTATTTAGTAGGCTTGATGAATTTCAGATGGTTAAAATCAGCAACCTTTCAAATTTTGCATGGACAACAATGACATTTTAGTAAAGGGAAGGGGTTTATGTGTATATGACCTCACTGAAATTAAATGAAACAGTTTGTAACATCCATAGTGCTAATGGAATTGACTAAAAAATGATTTGAAAGTCAAAACATATAATACATTGGAAACTAGATAGTGATACAGACTCACGTCCAAGGCATTGTAAAGAAGATGTGGAGAGGAACACCAAGAGCTTCAGCAACATGTGCATGCCCTGCAGGCATGATCAAATATCAGAATATCAGGGAAAAATCTTCAAACAAATTTTGCATGCTGCATATAAAGATACAGTAATTGCTTTAAAAATTAAAATATTAATTGGTTGGAGCATGAAAAAAGATCTCTAAATATCTGTACTAAAGTAGTTATCCTCTTCCTCCTTAAAACATAATATAATTCAAGATTTGCAGTTGTCAGATGAGGTTGACCCATAATTGGTTCATGTGATGATATCGATTATTATGGTTATCATGATTCATTGCATGTGTTCTTCATTAATGTGTTCCAAAAAAAAAAAAGTACCTTGAAAGTTTGCAAAGACAAATTAGAAAAAAGATATCCTCTTCAATACCCATGGTATGTGTTGATGTCTACCATGGCCACAAGCTTCCAACCACACCAAACTTAAAAAAATTGTTGCAATAAGAATAATTGATCAATTCCATGCAATGCATATATGTCATCTTATTGCATTACAAAATGGGTCAAATGACAATGAGAGAATCAGCACACCAAAGGATTGCCAGAGGAAGTAGACTACGCAATCACAATAACAGTTGCTGGTAAATTCAAAAGTGATACAAAGTAGCATGTGATTTAAAAATGAAATATCTATATGAAACAGAAAACTGCCAAATATCCATTAACATGAGACAACAAAAATATAAACAATTATCAGTCCATTCTTTAACTGACCATAACAATCACCATAACTTAGAAGATTTGCAAAAGCTTCCTGAGCCCCAGATTTCATGATAAATATTTGCACTAGTACTGATTAAGAAGCGACACAGACAATCACACATACACACACATAGAGAAATGGGTGCAAAAATTAGTATTCCACATAAGCATCAATCTCACCATAAGCAGGAGGATTCGCGATAATTGCTTGAGCTTTAAAAGGTGCCCCAGAATCCAAATCAGGTTCTGTACATGCTGGAAGGAGAGAATTAATAATTTCCTTCAGCTGTTTCCGCTGTATAGATATTTCTGCTGGTCCAGCTAGTAGGAAACCCTTGTTTCTTGCCATATCTGTTATTCATAAATGATTTAGATCTTGTACAGTAGATAAACTGAAGATTAATTATTATGCTAGTAAGGATAGACAAGAAAAAGAAGAGATGTATGTGATATCAATGCTCCATCAAGAGTTAACAATATTAACCAGACACTTCGGAAATGGGGAAGCAGTGTCAGAGTTGATGACTTTCACTCGTCCATAAACTTCAATATCATGTGTTTTCATATATTCTTAAAAAGCATATGAAAATCTCTTTTTTTCCAGATTTGTAATATACTTAAGCCTTCCATATTGCTCTTAAATTTTGCAACTTTGGGAAGATTTTCATGGAAAATAAAAAATAAAAAAATCGTAGCACATGGTACACAAACCACTCGGAAATCCTGAAACATCTCCAGCTAACATGCAAGATAGAAAATGAGAAATCACTTTTAGAATCATCAAAAGAGATGAATTATATAAAGATACTAGGAACAATAAACCAATCATAAGAGTAATTGCAAGCAAAAAAACTAATGGTGTATATGAAAGAAATTTGAAACACTCTAGGAACCCTTACATCCAGCCATGATTCGAGGATCACCACCCAAAGGGTAAAATTCAACACCAGCTGACTTCACAAAATTATGGAAATTGACATGAGTTGCTAATCGAACACGGTGGCCAAACTCCTGCAGGAAAAGATAGCAATACATTAACCACATAACCATAACCACAACCATATTTACTAATGCCAGAAAATATATGGATAAGGCAAAGACAAACTATAGCATCCTTTTCAGATACTGTGAATATTGCTATCTTCAGACAAAAATTTAAAATTTTACCAGATTTCCTTATGAAGCTAATGGAGCATACGAAGAAATGGCTTTATAAAGAAACATCAAGCATCAATGTCCCATATGGTAGAGCCAATTTTAGTAGTTACCTCCAAATTAAAAGCTACAGACTACTCACAACATTTGAAGGAAACCACCTTGGGTGTCACAGATAAACTCTTCATACCAAAGTCATGATATAGGACTATCCTCACATGCTAAGAGAGAAAAGTAAAATGACAAACCAATATCAAGAATCCTCCAAGAGGTATTAGTACATCCAGTAAGTTGCAAACATATTCTTCTAGTTCTATCTATGGGTTTGTCTCATGTGAAATGAAGATTCATCTCAATCTTATCTATCAAATTACGTTAACTAATAGGTCTTACACTATCTGTTTTGATTCGCTTTATGATTCATGTTTTCTATCCAGCCCAAGTTATACCCCATGGATTTACAAGCAAAGTCAGTATGGTACCATTGGTACCATACCCTTCTCTGACAAAAACCAGCATCAGTATGGGTGCTAGGACATTGAAAGCTTCAAACTATCCATGTCATACATACCGATCATACTGTTTAGTGCTGATGCTTTTTAATTTTTTTTAATGTTGTCGATTTCAGTAAATATAGTCGGTATCAGTACCATACTGGTCTGATGGAAAAATGTCGCACGATTCAATATCGGTATTTAAAACCCTAGCAAGATCCAATATCAATCTAAATATTCCTACATCTCCGCTTCCATTGTACAACTTTTCACACTGATTTGAATCCCCTCTTTAGTAATGTCATCTTTGACTTTTTGCAAACCAACCCACACCATATCTACAATATCAAGCCATTTGCCCTCTAGCAATCACTAAAACAAGACTCTCCACCACCGCACTGTGTGCGCACACACGTGTGGATGTGTGCATGTAGCAGGCCATATGATAGCAGTGATTGGCTTTACAGTACTTATCATTTGAACTATTAACGCGAACATATTTTAGTCGATGCCTATTTGGTCTGTTTAAGAAGCGCATTCATCTGAAAAATACCAAAAATGGTCAGCTCATCTTAACATCATCTAGTGGTGCTCCCAAAATCCAAATCCATTTATCACAGGGGATCTTTCTTTTGGTCTCTTTAACATGCAAGATCTGAAAGTCATTAGTCTTGTGTTCATTTAACATCCTAAATCACCCATATAAAGTCAAACCTCTTCACTGCCTAGCACAAACTTAATAGACTTATCATCCATGACTCCATGCTATAAAGATGTGATACCAAATTATTCAGTTCGCAGCAATTCTGAAACTTTAGATCTGGTACAAAAATGATGCCTGACCATCAAAATGTGATGATCAAACTTGTGCTGAAATAACCCTCACTTGAAAAATCCTTTCTAGTCAACAAAAGACAGGAGTGGACAAAATTAACTGCAGTAGATGACAGATGGTTTGTCCCTGATTACATCCATTCAAACAAAATATAAGAGAAGCAACATCAGAATGCAATGTTGCTATCCGCTCGATGATCCTACTTCTAATGTCACATCTGCCTCTCCCTCCCGATGGAATACCCCAACTATTCTCTATCCAATTCTGAGATGGATAATGAAAGATTTTGTCTTGAGATGCTGCTAAGGAATAACCTATTAAAAAAGGCAGAAGCAGGGAATGAAAGGACTCCTCTGATAGCAAAGTAATATAAACTCTTTAGAACAAGGGTAGACCATCTATTCCCACTTTACTTTCTTTAAGATACCTCAGACTCTTTCTTGTTCAAGGTGAGAGTAGGCATCAAATACCGGATTGAAATCTAAAAAAGATGATGGAAAGGCGATGCTGTAAGTAGGTACTGATAAAAGCCATAAGGAATAGTCAATTAGAAACTTACACCTGAAGTGCATTCAATGTCAAGCTTGTCCAAATCTATATTGGATTGAGAATCAATGGTGCACCAACAATTGATAGCTTCTAATGCATCTTAATCAGGCAATCAACTTTCTTCCTGAGTAAATCATTAAATCACTAATTAAATTGCAATCGGAGCTTGAGTGAGGAATATATTTGTTAATCAGCATTGCTCCATTCTACATGTCCTTCTGAAGAATCAGATTTATTGATGATCAAAAAAGCTTCTCCAATTTGCCATTATCCAGTATATTGCCCAGTAAACCTTGCCTCTCATGAAACATGAATCTGCCCAGCATTCCACCCATTTACAGCATATACATATATATACATGCATGCATACATATAAAAAAATAACTGAAAACCTCATTTATGGGTTCTATCCTTTGTTTACCAATCATTTTTCATGTTTTTTTCCTGAAATGCCCTGTCCAACTTATGCAATTTTGTCCACATTCCTCAATATCCTGTTTACACAAGATTTGGTTTACAACACAACTAGTTTAGGCAACATTTTATAATGCTGACACCATAGGCTTGAATTTCAAGCAAGCTGGGAAAAAAACAAGTGGTAAACTGAAAAAAGCATGAAACTTTTTACGGTCTGTCCCCTGTCAAAGAAATGTGCTGATGTATCATACAAGCCAAACAAATGCTACAGCGTGTGCTTGCACCTAAGAGGTACTTAACCTTTCAAGCCCAGAACTATTTCTCCATCCTCCAAAACTCTGCTATTCAAGTTATTATAATTAGCAACAAATACCCCAGAGGAAGATTATAGCTGAAAGAATTAAAAGGTGTAGGAAGAGACTTGAGTAATATTCTGAAATTAAAGACATCTTTTATGCTTTTCCTTGGGTGAGAGGGTGGCTTTTTTTTTTGGTTGGGGGGTGGGGGAGGTGGGTTGCAGGGGCACTCTTCTATTACCAACATGCAAACATGGATAAAATTCAAAGGCAAATTTAAACACAACATCAATGTTTTGAGACATGACTTTGGATAGGATTAAACAGTGAAGCTGGATTCCTAAAGGAAGCACCAGATGAAGGGTGAGGATTTCTCTTTTGTTTATGATTATGTATCTATGACACTTTTTTTTTCTTATAAACACAAATATCAAGCTAATTCACAATATACTGCTGGTAATAAGAAAAAGAAATGTAGACATCGCACCATGTTGGTTCTCAGGACTGAGTGTTACCGAGATCTTAAACCTTGCCAAAAGGCTGATATGGCTTTTGTCAACAATTACATAAGATTATGCAAGACCTACTTACATTTTTATATGAACAGATGTTAGATGATTTTTTTTTTTTTTTGAGAAAACAAACTTAAAAATTACAAAAATTGCTCAAAGAACAGTGTAGTTTGACCACTGGGTAGGCCAATGCTGCAGGGCTTCGAGTTTGAATGTATAATCATGCCAGAATGACCAAACAGCATCATGATGGTAAAAAAAAGTTGAAAGCATCCATGTAGTGCAGTATCATGGAGGATTTTGGTATACATGCCTGAAGTCTCTTTGCAAAAGCTATAAAAGGTTGAACATCTCCTCTTGTTCCAACAACAAGCATTGCAATCTTCAGTTTTGGGACTGACTTGCTGAATTCAAAGATGGTATTCTCCATATCTGTTGGTTCAGCATCAACAGCACCAAGCTCCAGTAGCTCTGATGCCACAGGGGCACTACGAGCTACATCCACCTCTACTGTACCATCATTCTGGAACTTCACTAGGTTCTCAATGATCTTTTTCTGAAACAAATTTGGTAATTCATTAACTACAAAACCAGGAAAAAATATTGCCTTTTGAAAGTACGTATATTATAATAAATAAGAAAATTAATATATAAAAGCCTTTTTTAGGTACAGTTAGGAAAGTTTGTATTCCCTGGAGACATAGAAAAGACAACTAAGGACCAGAAAATGGATAAACATGTGGAGGGAAAAAAAAGCATACTGGAATATTATTTTCAGAGCAAGTGAACAACAATAGTAAATGTCTGTTAGATTCAACATATATATGCATGAATAAGTGAAGGCAAAGTGCCAATGTAAGACCTCTCTACTCTCTGCAAATGTGTCGCATCCAAATCTATATGCATGCACATTCGGAAAAAGAGCATGATATCTTTTGGTGCACAAATTTAAATATAAAAAGCAGGTATCAATTTATATGAATATAATTGCATTCACATCAAAAGACTATTGTCTGAAGATATTTACCTTCTCATTGTCTGATAATCTGTCCAATTTCAAGTCATACTTTGTGTTTCCCTTTTTATCAATCTTTGATCTAGGACAAGAAAGTTCTTGACCTTTAACTAGAATGCTGCTGCTATTAGATCGCACCCATGCAGGATTACAATGCTCTAAGCCTGAAAAGACAGGTTCAAAAGATGAGATACTGTATTATAGGAATATGCAGGCAAAAGATGAGATACTATATACATTAAAGGAATATGCAGGCACAAGTGAACAAATTTAACTTTTTAGGTAATTTTACACAAGAAAATTTAGATTCAATTATGATACATTAAGAACGTGAAATATGCATGCTGCTTGCAACTCTACTGAAATAGAAGTGCAATCAAATGTGTCAGATAATGAGTTATCACAGGTTACTTAAAATGCCTGCGACAGATTGCAGCAATAAACAAAATCTTTGTAGCATAAGCACTCAAACATGTTATTAGGTATCTAGAATGAGGAGGTTTCATCCCTCTTTCCAGAAGGATCGAAAGCCTCAATCCTATCAATTTAGGAACAATGATAGATATTCCATATGGAGGATCTGTCCTTTCAATTATGGTCCATACCCCCAAAAATCATGTCTTTTGCACATTACTTGCCTCTGCATCAAATGGTCCAAAAAAATATTGTTTTAATGGCTTGATACGATGTTTTGCATGATTTATGGTATAGAAACATGCATATCTATTGAATATTGCTATTTATTTGATTTATCAGGTATAGATCATGATCAACTGTGGATTTTTTTAATTTATATGCCCTATGACATGGTTTGGGACACTAACACCATCACAGCTGTTGATGTCTGTGTCCGTTTGATGAATGGACAAGAGGCTTCCAAAACACCTAAGTTTTGGTTTCTTGATAATTCTATGACACAGATCATGATATATGGTGTAGATTCTCAATTTAGAATGCCCATGATTTATGGTTTGGAAACATGCAAATCTATTGAATATATGTACGTTAATTATGACATGTAGATTATGACAAGCTCCTATATATAATTTGGCACACTAGCAGATGTTCCATTCAATGTATGGGCACGAGTCTTCCAAAACACTTAATTTTTGGTTCCTTGATGGTTTCTATAATGTAGATCATGGCAGATGGTGCAAATTCTCAATTTAGAATGCGCATCATGGATTTTGAATTGGTAAAGTTGAGGCCTTTCTACTCCTCATATATATATATATTAGGTTTATGTAGCACACAATATAATAATCAGACCTCCAATTTACGTTTCTATGGAATTAAGTATCAATGGTTGTAGCATTTTCTAGGCATACATAATGTGCATTAACCAACGTACAGGAGATCAGCTATGTGCGTCAAGATATGGTTCTTCAAGGTCTGAGAGTATTTTACAATTGTTCCTGGATTTCACATTGACCCTCTTGATTAGATGTTCCGCTCATAGCTACGACAACTTTGGGTAAGAAAGGGATCTTCCCATGAAACTAGCCAAGTTGTTAGGGGTGCTATTTTATTGAGTATGCAATTCAAGGTCATGCAACCAAGGAACGATCTTCTATTGTTCATTTGACTTGGGAAAGCATCTAATGAGTAATGACGAATGGCTAGAAAGGTTAGATATAAAGAACTGCTTCATTAAAAGGAAACAAAGGACAAGCAATGTGTCAAACCATGATCGAATGGTATGAGCTTAGATACATATGAAAGCCCAATAGGATGTCAATAATTTATCATTAAAATAAAAGATTTACACATTCAAGCCAATAGGAATAAGCTATGTTACCCATTCTCTTCAATTTTAGCCTCAAGCACCCGCACCCGACACTTAAATATGTTTTATGACATTTAGACACAGCTCTGTAAGAAGCAATTCTGACATATCGAAATGATCAGACACTTTGACACACGCCATCCGACACATCAATCTGAAAGTTCATGTAGGATAGCAAATAAGAAGCACATTTGGACTAATCATTTGAACTTGGATACCAATTGCTGCTAGTCACAAATTTTGATGGATAGACTAGGACTAGGTTAAATGCAAAGTAAATGCAAAATCAAGGTGATCAAATTTTGAAATTCGGCCATTTTCAATATTTGCTACTAATATAAGAGAAAGAATGGAGCCATATATTTGGATTAGTTTTCACAACTTAAGGTCAGAAAGCCTTAAAATCCAGATTAGAGGTATTGACATACACGCATAGCCGCATACAACACATGTGTTCATACATTACAGACAAGTGGCGACAAATATGTGTATATACATGCATACACATGTGCAAGGCAACAGCTATTGCATGAGCTAGATCCATGAGTGGAATTGGATTATTATATATAGAAATTCCCATTTGTCCCTCTGGTTGTTGTAGAGAATTGGTATTATATGATCGCTATCTTGGAGAAAGACAATATTAGTGTAAAAAAAAAAAAAAAATTGTGAAGTTGTAACGACTGAAAAGTTCACAACAAAGGACACAAAAGCTATTGTATGAACAAGCATACACAATGGGCCATAGGTTTGAAGGATCAGAAAAGAGATAATAAACATAGAAGACCTGGACTAAAGTAGCTACGGAAGATTTGGAGGCGCTTAATAGTACAAATGTAGATACAAACACATTGCAATTGTGGAATTTTAAGAGACTAACATGTGCTGCTGAAGAGGGCATATCAAACTGAAGTCGTAGGTGTTAAAGCATGGCTGGTTATATGAGGAAAATCTTAGTGAGATATCTTATAAACCAAAGGATAGGACAAGTAAGAATTATTAAAAGTTGTATGGCCACATACACTATAGTCCATAGAGAGCATGTGATTTCCAGCACGAAGGGGGAAACGGGGGCAAGAGAAGAGCATGAACAGAACCTGTTAGAAGAGCCTTATAGGTACTTTTATAGACTTTGGACTTGATTGGGACCATTAGCAAGGTTGAACTGACAAATCCATGGACATGATTCAAGGAAAGTCTTATGACGTGTGTAACTAATAAGTACAATATTAACTCAACAATTCAATACCATTATAATCTCAAAGAAGAAAACAGGAAAATCACTCTAAGGGGCATTTGCCATGATTTTGGAATAGAGTGTCTATGTATATGATAATGTGCAACACACCACTTCAACTAGAAATGAATTGTGGACAGTGTGACAATATAGATGACCTGAAATGCTTGTCCACCATTTCCCTACCTTCTTGTATCATGCTAATAATGCAGTTTGACACATATAATCCTTTTCCAAGCAACTATGTCACAGCTTAGTTATGTGCCAGTTCTTGGTGAAGTTACAGTGTATAAGTAATTATACAGCCTCCACATCTAACTTCAATCATAAGAATTTCAGGATCGAAGTTTGACACATTTATCACAAAATCTACAACACTATATCTGTTAGGAGACGAACCTGAATTAGGCAGTGACTCAGAGCCCGACTCCTTCAATCCAGAAAAATCCAAATCCAAAGAATTGCAGGAGGCCGACAGCCTCGGTACAGAAACACTCGCATCCAAGGAATTGGCCAAAGAATACCCAACCTCATGCAAACCAGAAGAACCACCAGGTTCCTCCTTCACCCCAACCTCCTTTGCTGCTTCAGAATTAATCACCGATCCCTTCTTCACCAAGTCCTCACCTCTGACCGCCTCACAATCATCTAAACCCACGATCACCCCGTTGCTCTCCATTTCATCCCCCGCGGTCGCATCAAAGCATCGAAATCCACCGTCCCAGCTGCCAAACCATCGGATTTCCAAACACAAACACTCGAAGATCAAGTCATCAACCAAACTGAATTGAAACAGAGTAGTGGAGCAACTCTTACCTAACGTTAAAAAATCTCCCGCCTCCAACTACCAGTCAAATAGATTAGTCGGACGCCTTCTCAGGATCACCACCAAGAACCGAAGAAATCTACGAAAGAATCCAGGCCTACAGCTCCAAGAAACCTCCACAACCGTGGAAAACCCTCCGAAGAGCAACCTCCCGGCTTCTCCGCCGGCTCTTGAAACCCTAGCAACAAATAGCTCGAGATCGATAGAGAGAGGGGGAGAGAGAGGGGGGTTTGGGGCGCGGGATTTGAGGGGGAAAAGAATATGGGGCTCAGGGGAAACGGCGAGGGAAACGAGAAACGTTTGGGGTGGGAAATGGAGAGCCTTGATCCCGCGGATCCTTTCACACGGGGAGAGGAGGCGGAAGGAGAGGCGCCGAGGACAAGGCCGTCGCCAAATGCGCGACAGTCACAGAGGAAGAAGACGGCGCCTGGGGCGCCGGGTTTTCCCGGGGACCACGAACGGGGCCGTAACGGTTCCTGTCCGGTACCCCGGCGGGACGGTTGGGATGGGTTCCGCGAACGGTCAATGATCCCCGGATCTGGTTCCAGCGTGAGCGCAGCCGGTAGAGGCGAGGGAGTCAGTTAAGGTGGTCCGGCGGAGGAGAGTAATCGGGGAGCGCGGCGCGGCCGTGGGTTACCGGGTGGCGTGGCTCGCGCGCTCCGTCCAAAAAGCGTCGGCTTTCTGTCGTCTTGCGTCGACCGGTAGGATGGTCGCGATGCGCATCTTGGTGGAAGGGGTGGTTTCCCACGTGTGATGGAAGCGATTCGGCCGTCTTCCCCCCGTTCATCTCTGCTCGGCCTCGTCTTTTTTTGGGCAAAATTTTCAGTGTTTGGACCAATTCTCTTGTTTATGTGGCCATGCCACCATCACTGGTATAGCATGTGTAACGACTATTGTTATTTGGATTGTTATGAATTGATACTTCGAGGTATTTGAGATTTGTCTTTTTACTATTTTAAATAGTTTTTAACGATTGGATAACAAAATTCATGCATTAAAATAGTAGCTTATCTTGATTTAGGGTACCATTGTCTTAGTTTCCATATGGAGACGCATCAAAACATTCTAATTATTTTAATTTTTTTCATCCCCACTCTTAACAACAAGATAAGTTTAAGGAAAGGAAGAGCGATACGCTGCACTGTAATGCAAATTTTGAATAATGAATTGTTCTGAAATCAAAGCCAAAATTTCTATTCGATAAAGATATATTTGGTTAGTTATATTTAAACAACCAAGATCATTTTGGCATGCCAAAAAAAAAAAAAAATTTTGGATGTTTGGTTGCTTCAAGATGATCCAAAATCGTTTAACATGGGAGTAGGAGTTGGATCTTAAATGATTTTATTTGGTAGGTGTGACATCAATTTTATTTTCTGACCACTATGCTGATGGCTATAACTAATGATTTTTCAAGAGAAAAAGATATGAGAATAGCTAGAGCTATTCAAAAGAAAGGATGATAATTTGAACTTGTACAGGGATCATCCTATCCTGCCTTATTTGAATGGATTGCAGGAAAGGAAACGAAAAGAAGAATTATCTGCTAATCAATGAAAATAAAGTGAGGATAGATGGAAATAAGTATATCTTCATCTTACGCTACTTTCTCTTCTTGCTTTATAGTTTTATATTTAAATACTATAATATTTTTTTATTTTTTATTATTTTTTACTAAAATTTTATGTATGTTATTAAGGGCAAACTAAAATAAAGATGAAAGGAATAAAATGGAACCTAGGATTTCTCACGAGATGGGATAAGAATGAAAAAAAATCTACTTCTGTCACAGTTCTTATCCAAAAGTGCATTAAGGAAACTACTCCTTTTTGTTGAGTCATTGTGAACACTAATGAAGAAGAGGCATGGGGCCGAGATAATTGCATTGAATTCTAGCACAAATCAAATAAAAAGATGAAATAAAATTTGTTTGTTATGCACTGTAGAGTGCGGTGCGCATCACTGCTCCCTCGTTCATTCCGAGCGGGTATCAGCTCCCACCGAAGAATATTCTGAGTTTGGCCTTCTCAGCACTTTTGCACTACCCAACCGAGAGACACCATGCGTCTCAACGATGGGCAGGCACACATCACGGTGACACCCAACTGAGAGAAACCATGCGTCTCAACGATGGGCAGGCACACATCACGGTGACAGAGGCATTAGCCTAGGTGTATCCCCATTTAATGAGAACACGACTAAAGTGAGCTTCAAGGGCTTTGCTTCTTAAGCAAGTAAACAACCATAAACGAGAGAGCGTGCTTTCATGGTTGGCTTAGGAGCTGGGCAATTATACATGGGTCGTACGTCAAAGAGGGTAGTCGAGAAAGCTTCCGTCGGAATCACCTGGGATTATTTATTTGGAGTTCTACGGAAGATCTTGCCTATGAAAGCCACGAACAACGAAGTGACGAGCATGAACCAGACATTGACCCAATCAAAGGATCCCAACAACAATGGTTCAATCACCCAAAGAGTGACTCAATGATTGAATCATGTAAATAATTAAAATATAATTATTTTTTTTTTAAAAAGACATGATTTATAATGATAAATAAAATAATTTCTTTATAAAATTTAATGAAATTTATAATTTTAAAATTTAAATATTTTTAAATAAAATTATTTTAACTCACATTAATACTTGAAACTAATCTTAATTTTTTTAAAAAATAATACCGTTTGTTTACAAGTATGATAAATTATATCCTAAAAAATCCGTAAGATTCATTTGTGAAGGCGTAGACTTTTGAAGTTAGGGAGTTGAAAACGTATAAAATTTTGTAAAAAGTAATACTAATATTTAAATAATATTGGTTAGGAAGTAATTTTAAAAGGCATAAAAAAAAAATACCAATTAATTTATTGAAATTTGTGTGAATCAATTATACAATTGAGCTAATTAAAGAACCATATCAATTAATAATTTAATTTATTGGTTTAGTAGTTGGATTGACTAGCTCAACCTTGCCATGATAACTATGATGGTAAAAGTGCTTCTTTAGTAGTATATCCATACAGCAATAATGCAACGGTTTTGATAGCTATGGTAGTAAGAGTGCCTCCTTTGCCGTATCTCCACACGGCAACATTGAACTTATTATAATTAATTAGGTTGCTTTTATTTGGATCTCATCCAAATCTTCTTGTTACATAAACCTAGTGCATCACGTATCTGATAGACCCGATCAATTAGTGCTCATTCTATTATAGATCTTCTCTATATACTATCAACATGTGAGCATTAATTATTATGGTCCACCAAACATGTGATTGATCAAATCTATCCAAAAATGATTTTAAATTTTGATTCATCACAAAATGATAATTTCAATATGTAGAAGCTTTTTTATCATTCCATCCTATTTGGAACAAAAATTATTCACCATTTTATGGAGATAAAGATGAAAATAAGCATTATTTTTATTTCTACAAGTAGAGAATAAAATGAAAAGAAATAAATACACCATTACCCCATCCTCTATTCGTTTTCTTGGGTTCATAGTAGTAATTACTAATATATATTTTTATATTTATAAAATGATCATTATAATTTTTATTAAAAAGTTATATGTATTATTAAAAAAAAAAAAAGAAGTAAGGATAAAGCCGAGATAAGGATTTATCAGATGGAGATGCGATATTTCTTCGACCAAAATGAAAATTTATATTCTGTCTTGCTGTTGCTCTCCCCAGCCTCCAAATGGTTTGAAGAAATTAATTTTTAAGAACAGTATCCGAGTTTGAAGCTGCGTTGGTACAGCTTTGATTTTTTTTTTTTTTTTTTTTGTCCAAAAAATAAAATAATGTTTGCGATCTTGACGTGCTCTTTCCATCAACTTTTTTAGTTGTATTGCTGGACACTTGTCGGCGTGGACTACATGTCCACGGCTGTTGTCTATTCGACTGCCAAGTGAATATTCACTCGCGCAGGCATCCTATGATTCCGGTCAATGCGCGAGGAAAGAATATTCTTTGATGCCATCACGTTTATTATACCACAAATCACCTCAGTTTGCACCGACTCGCGGGGCCCCCTCAAAATAAAAGGGTTCTGGGGTTTGTACGGTTGGATGATCCTCTCCTCCGTAATACAATGCACACCAATTGCACCAGATGTCATGTGTTAGCCTGCAATTCTAGTAAAAGAACTCCATTTCGTTTTCAATGGTTTGGAGTTTTTGTATGCCCTATTTGGATGGCATGGCTTTGATCATGCCCTTGTATTCTCTGAAACCAAGGGGTGGCAATGCATTGTGCCATGCTGGTGTTCGTTGGACTCAATCATTGATCATGCCTTAATACATTCCACTTCATTATTGGTCGGTTTATAATGATAATTATAAAAGAGAACCTATATCAAACTTATTTATTTTATATAAATTTATATCTAACTCATCGACTCTATTATAAATCTTCACTTGAGTTGTATGCCTTCAAAATGAATGCATTCGAAAAGAGTTCAAAAAGAAAAATATTGATTTAAAAGATAAAATGCAATAAATCTTGAATAATTGTGCATTTTACTTTTATCTTAACACTTTTTTTTCTTCTCTCAACAATTAATTGCGTGATCTTTGTAGTCACCAAACCTTGTCTTAGTTGGCCTATGGCTTTTTAGTGTCATCAGGGTTTTAGATATTTAGAGCTAGATTGTAAGGGCCTATAAATATATAATTTGTGGTGAGCCAAATTGAAATCTAGCTCATTTATAAAAGGGTTTGACATGGTCAATCCAAACTGCTGGTTATAAAAGCTGTTTTATTTCATGCTACTTTAGATGAGCTAATGATCAGCATTAAAAATTGCCATTTCTACTTTAATTTGACCCAATGATATTCATTCATAATAAAAGTAGTGGTGGCAATTAGATCAAATCGGATCATAAATCGATCGAATCTAATGTAGATTAATCATAAAAACTACTATCTTAAATCCAATATGTTTATTAAACATGTTAGGATTTCAAACCTGAATCCGACCTATTTAATAAATAAGTAATCCGATCTGATCCGCCAAACCTATTTAACCCGTTAACCAATAATAAAAAGATTAGATGTCAACTTGTGTAACATGTTTAACTAGTATAATAAATGGGTTAGATAAATGAATCAATATGAACTGACTCAATTCAACTGATTGTTTAAATGAGTTAAACGGGTTAAGGACATGGAATTTGAACCGGATCCACATAATATATCGATCAAAATGAATCAACCTATTTACGATTCAAACCTATTCAACTCTAATCTAAATCCATTTATTGCAAATTGAATACGGATTGGATAAATGAGTTGAGTCTAATATTGCCACCCCTAAGCACATGACTTGATTTCATGGCACTTTAAAGTTAGTCATCTCTAGAATTTAACCAAGCTCAGCAAATAGGTCACATGGGATCCTTTTTGGAATCCTTTGGGTTTTCAAAAAGGCCATGAGATCTTGGATCCACTCTTTTGTGGGGCCACAATTGGAATAGAACGGTAGAGAATTATGAGATTCTAGTAGAAGTTGTTGGTAGTTGATTTAATTGATTCGGACCAAGGCATGTCTGAGCCATCAACTTAGCCATGCCATATTCTTAGCCTAACCCAGAAATGTGCCACAAGTGGGCTTGAGAGCTAGTCTTAGTTGCAGGGATGGTAGCATATAGGCATCCTTTATTCAATTAAAGATAGATGGTAACAAACCATAGAAGCAATGCCTCAAACTATAACTTAGCATAATTTATGCCTAAAATCCAATGTTGATGTAATATGTAACACGGAGGAGCCAATGATGAGGGGTCCAAAAAAAGAAGAGGCTATACACAAATGAAATCATTTAGAGCTTTTGACAAAAGGCTTGGCTCTGAATAAATAACATAAACCAAAGCTATCAGGCTGCCCTGTTTCCTTGAAAAAGTGGTTGGAGGTCGCTTTGAGGTGGCATGTAGCTCATAGCGACGGTTGTTAGCATGACATTCAAAAGAGGACAGACGGGCTAACCCAACGCCGAATCTTGGGATGCCGTACACGGATCCAATGGTGTTGTCGGCAACGCCAGGGCGCAACACTTGCCTCTGTATCAAACGAGAAGCTCGGGGGCTTTGTAAAAATTAGTCGTGGACCCACCCAATGCGTGAAGCTAAATAAATATTGATATAATAATATTTATAAAATAAAATGAATAAAATCTCACTTATCGAACATAAATAATTTATTTGTTTTTTAATTATCGACATAAGTTTGATTTCTTATGGTCATTAAAAGAAAAAAATCTAAATATTCGTATTAAAATCTATGGCTTTCAATTAATTAAATACAACTACAAAATTAACTAAACAAATCAAATTTCACGAACTAAAACATAGTTACTATTAATTCAACCTAATATATACCATAAATTTATGGGCAAAAAATCATTTAAATACATACCTGCTTCAAGTGAAGTCACATGTTGTTTCTCTTTGTTGCATTTTAATACTTAAGAAAAATTATAAAAATTAATTTTTATTTTAAGTATTTTAAATTATGTAAGATGTATTTATTTTATTTGTACATATCTTACTATTTTTTTATTCTATATGCTGATAGTCGAGCATACTTCATCTTTATTTATGTTTTTGTTGTTGATATTGATTGACCATATTGCATTTTAATAGTTAAAGGAAATGATTAATTTTAGTTATCGACAAAATACAAGAATTTTTAATGAAATGTTAAAGCTCTTGATTGGCTAAAATATGCTATGTAACTTAGAATTTTAATCTTGCTCTTTGCCTTTCTTTAAAAAGTCAATCAGGGTCTTTAATTCATAGCTTCTCGTCGTATAAAGAAAGGAACACAAGCTTGATGTTATAAAATACATCAAAGTACTTTTTATGTGACTTAACCATTTAAAGAAAAAGAAAAGGATTGAATGTCAATTGATTTCATATTTTTTTGTAAATTAAGGAACATTTTTTGCAAGTCACATTCGAAAGAATTTGAGATTGATACATTAGAATTCTCCAGCCAACTCGAGCTCGGTCCCTCTCAAACACCACTTTACTAAGGAGTAGAATTAAATCTTAAAGTAATAATCATCATAAATATTTTAGAAATTTTCTATTCTAATGCATCTAATATTTAGTGATGGCCATCAAAAATGTTATTAATATTATTATTTATAACTTTTTAAACTTTATATTTTATTTATAATTTATTATATTTTATGTTATTACTTTATTATATAATGCACAAGTAAAGAGTCGAACCATAACTAACCAGATAAAAAGGAATTCATCACCGCTACATCAAACACTTTTATTTTAAAGGTAATGGAAGAAATAATATTTTACCAGCACAAAAGTTCCCTATAGTTCATTAAATGTAGACATATATGGGGCAAACAACAACCTTTTCACTTTATTTGCTGATCCATATTATTGGGGTCCATATTGATGGTAAGCATTTAGTTCTACATTAGTTATCTATCGAAAAAAACTTTGGCATTTATATAGAATTAGGGAGCCTGGATAATAAATTCTAGTTAGTCTTTTTCAAGTGAGGTTTTCAGTTGGTGCAAATTATTGACACCCGAATCTAGTCTTCGCATATGGCGGAGCACCTCCAAGTTGAGCTATTCGTTTCATGGGAGAGAAAAAGAGGAAAAAGAGAGACATGGAAATAATTCCAAGGCCCTAGGATGAGCTATCCAAAATTCCAAGGCTCTAGGATGAGCTATCCAAGCTAAAGTTAGCCGAAGTGGATAAAGAAATAATCTCAATGCTCTAGGATGAGCTACCTAGGATTTAAGCAAGACAAAAAATCTTTTATAAATGTATAGAGGAATCCTAGTTGGAGACAAACTTTTGCATTGGATGGCTTAGATAATCGTTTCAATAATCATGATCCCTACTTTTATAGATGTCTGGAGGAATCATATTTGGAGCCACACTCTTATATTGGATAGCTTTGACAATCACGATCCTCAGATGAGGTAGCAACTAAGGAATATTCCTAAATAAAGTTAATTCCTTTTTAGATTGGTTTTACGTGATAACGAGAATCCTGATTAAAGACAGATAGACTAAGTTTCGAATGAGGAAATCTTTTCCAATAAAGTTCACTTCCTTTGTGTTGGTTTCTGCCTCTACAATAGACCATCATAAGATTGGTCAGCCAAATTGGACCAAGTTCGTACTCAAATCATGAAAGTAGCTTGAATTTTTGTGTGACTGATCTATTTTAGGCTTGCTCAACTCTTCCTAGGTGATTTAATAATCATGTAGGTTATCATCAAACTAAGCTCAACAACTAATAGACACCAATCAATTTAGCCAACTTAGGTCAACAACTTTGGCTGAGCTCAATGACTTGCGGACATTGGTCGATTGTGACCTCATGGATCTCCAATTGTAGCTTTTGCTTAACCTCTTTAAGGAGAGTCTAATTCTTTAGGTCGAACTACTTTTAAGATGGTGTTTGAGCTTGGAGAAGATACTTCACCGACCTTAATTTTGCCTTGGATTAGCCTAATCGACCTTTTGAGACAATAAGTGTAGGTCAATTTAATCGGCACTAATCTCAAAGCATAAAGCTCTACATGAATCTTGGAGAAGGGTAGGTCAATTTGACATGTTGTCTCAAGTCCTATGTCATTAATTATCAATTACATAAAATCAGTAGTCACCAAGATGAATCATCATAATAGGTTACCTCAAAAACTAAATTGACCACTTCATCTCTTTGGTTGCCGTGTGAAGTATTTAATTCGTAGTTTTATGATAAGTAGTCATTTAGTTGCTGAGTGATGGGGTGTCACATGGTAGCTTGGCATAGGGTTGCTCTGGTAGAAAGTTTTTATAAAAATAAAAACTAGAGCCTAATATAATAAGTGTAACAATTAAAAACAAAGTTCAAGTATCAAATATATCAAATTAAAAACAAGTCCAAAAGATAATAATAAGAAGTAATTGCAAGTAAATAAATGAGCAAATAAAGTAAATAAGGTATGAGGGATTTATAGTGATTCGACACCGCTTGCCTAATCTAGTCTCTAAGATTTATAGTGATTTAGATGAAGGGAGTGTGTGAGAATCTATATTGGCGAGTATTTATTCTTACATCGATGATGCACTGGGAAGATTCTGAGTACTTATACATGATCAAGAAGGTCCAGATAATACTTTCTGTCTGATCTTTTAGAATGAGATTCTAGGTTGTTACAACAAGAAAAAAAAGACCTCTATATCATAGGGTAGGAGGGGATGGGTTAAAATCAGGGTCATTGTGGTTAGTGTGAAGTACTGATCATTTTTGCGACACATAAAGCATCATTCTAGTTGAAGATGCTTGGGACATCATGTGTTTGGTCTATTTTCCAAATCAGAGATTGGTGTGATGCATAAGAGCTATGAAGATGTCCACTATGGTCACTTTAATTCAACTATTCCAATTAACATCACATCAACAAAATTAAGGAAAGCATGAAAAATAAGATGAAACAATTGTTCGAGCATCAAAATAAGATAAATTATTCATCTACAATGACTACTTTGAGGATGAGAAAGACACTCAAAACCATATCTAAACTATAGATTTTAATTTCTATAGCAAACTACTCTAAGTTTCAATTCTGATTCTCCTAAGAAAGTCCATGACTTCGATTTCAACCTCTTGCATCACTCAGAATTACAAATGATTTACTTTTCTGGTGTCAAAGAATAACAATTATTGCATAGGCATGATTTTATTATATTAGCTATTAGACAACTTTTTTGATTTATTGTTATTTATCTATTTAAAATATTCTTTCAATTTAAATTTTTTAAAAAGAAAATATTTCTCATCATATGGAAAGTTCTTAATGTCATTTTGTTTACCTTAGCTCACATATATATCTTATAATATCTATTTTATGCTCCCCCACTATGCTCCTTAAAAAAATAAAAAAAAATAAAAAAAAAAAAAAAGAAGAAGAAAAAGAGAAGAAGACTGAATTAGACAAATATCAAAAAGAATTAAAGTAATTTATAAATGAAAGTTTTGTAGGGGAATATTTGGTGATATCAATCATCATCCAAAACTTAATCATAAGTCAATATATTAGAAACTTATCTAAAAATTTATATGAACTATACCTGCTAAAAGTTGCATAACATATATATGTATATATATTTGAATAGTTTGCATTTTAAGAGTATCTATTGGATCAATCAAGTCAATAAAATCGATAGATTAGTTCCCTCTCATAGTGATTTGCTATTTTTACACAAAAATATTTTCTTCTTAGTGTTTTTCTTTTTTATCTCTCTTATAGTTCTACTTTCATCATACTCATTCGACAAAATTTGGTTATATATGCCAAGAATATGTACAGGCCCATTGAAATGAACTTGGGCTTCACATGTGATCTAGACATAATTTCTTTCATTAAAAAGTAATAATATCTAAGTAGGTACTTAGATTGAATTAGGATAAGATTCATTAAAGGTACTTAGATTGAATTAGGATAAGATTCATTAAAAAATTTCCTACTATTTCATATTCAACTCTTTACAACAAACTTCTATACTAAAATCTATATGCAAAAACAATGCCACAATTTTCCAGCTATGTATTGAACGCGATAACAATATTTGTCAAAATTTATTATTTTTTTGATTAGATAAATGATTCTATAAACCACTCTTATAAAAGCAAATTATTCTTAAATAACTTTTTTTTAATTATTTCTGCATATTTGAGTTTACCTAGCTTCTCTTATCCACCAAACAAGCAAGTTAATAGTTAATAGTATGTTTCTTGCTTAAGAAGATGAACAATTATCTATAAATTAAATTTATTTTAATTCTTTTATATAAATTGCAAACAAACTAGAACATATAATATGGTTAACTTTTTTTATAATCAGATAATGATTGTCAAATATTAGTCATTTGATCGAATAATAATTATCCATGATTCTAATATGTTTATCTTTATTTATGCATGTCATAATTTTTAAACTTATAAGTTGATTGGTATAAATGACTTTTTCAATAATATCTATTCAATGTTGAGTTTTAAATTGTGATATTAGAGTCAATACATCATTTCATAGATAACATATACATACATATTTTAATAATATAATTTATTGTATATGATATTTCATTAGGTCATGCTAATGAAATTTAGAAGGTTTCTTTTAAGATACAACCTTTAATGTAATCTATAAAGGGTTTAGATTATTATGAGAGTTTAAATGCTAAATTCGCTTGCACTTTGTAATACACTTTATAAAGTCATCATGATTAAGTACATTTTGGCATAGACATATCATTTTTTTATTATTTATAGTGATATATAATACTAACTATTTAGATGTATGTAGCCAATTGATGTCATTATAAAGCTACTAAAATGCATTTTAAAAATACTCTAGTTTCTTTTTCTAATGTAGCACTTAACGTATAATGCAAATCCTCGCAATATTGGCCTTTTTGCATTGTATCAACCCCCATCTAAAACATATGATAGAAAATTGAGTATAAAATATAGCATCAATAAATAGGAATAGCAGTCATCCAAGGCTTTGTTTAGCATGAGAATATAAAAATAAGAATAAGAATATCAACCCCCATCTAAAACATATGATAGAAAATTGAGTATAAAATATAGCATCAATAAATAGGAATAGCAGTCATCCAAGGCTTTGTTTAGCATGAGAATATAAAAATAAGAATAAGAAAGTTGTGGTAAGTGGCACAAATAAGTTAAATATCTATACCAAAATTTTATTTGTCTAACAAATTTTTATACATAGATAAAGTAGTCTGGCATGACATTTGAATCTGGCATATTATTTGAATAGCAAAACTATCTTACTTATTATGGATTATTTTTATTGTAATGTTAATATTCAATATTTTTAACCAATATAAAATACAATTTTTTAATGGTACTTTATATTATAATTGCAATATTGTTTATCAATCCTATTAAAGCTTTTATAGTATAATTTACTACATAGAATTATAATTAATATATTAGTGTAATAATATATTAATAGCATGTTGTGTTCACATTCTAAACTTATATTATATGTTATAATTTTATGGCATATAATATTTTTTTAATAATATAGATATTATAATAATATCTTTTATCATTACATATATAATATGTCATTAAGCTCTAATATGTTGGTAATATTAAGTATATTATACTATATCATAATTTTATTACTTGTTATTATACCATACTGTAATATATATTTACATACTATAATTGATAACGTAAAACTAAAATAGAACATGTTTTATGTAAGAAATTGGCTTAAAAAGTAGTCATAAAGAATAGCTATGAGAATAAAAATGAGTACAAATTAATTTAATTAGGCATAGCTTATTAAAGGTCAATGTTTAGTTTGTAACTTATGTTCCATTGCCATAAGATTTATAAATATTAGTTAAATAGGAGATCGGGTAGACATTTCATTGGAAGAAAAACACTATTATTTAAATAGAAAAATGGATAGAGATTTTATTGGAGGAAAAGTTGCTTGCTTTTCGATTAATGCTATGTTTACACTTTACATGTAGAGCCTATTTTGCTTCTCCATCCAAATACTAGTTTAACATATTTCTATTCATACAATACAAATAATCATTAATTACTTTATTAGAAGGAGATAGAAGGAATAATTATGTGAGAGTTGCTATTCACTCATCAAGTTAATATTAATAGATGAATTCTTTTTAATGATAGTGGATAGCAATAGATCAAGTTTGGCTTGGATTTATTTGTAAACATATTCAAACCCCAGTTACATGTTTTACACCCAAAATCAAGCCTAATTTATAATCTCATATCCATGTGCAATGGTCAACTCAAAATAATCAAAATTGTGTTGACCATCAAGCAATAATTGAATGTTTGTTAGACTATTTTAATATTTTTTTATTAGTTTCAATTTACTAGATGTACATAAAATGACATCTTATGAATCATGAGTATCATTGACATCACCAATTACTATATTTCTAATGGATGCGATATTGATATGGAAATCAAATTTGGTGATCGCATGTGTTGAATCTTGATATATGTTAATTATTAATGGTTTACATGATCTCCTTATTTAATTAGATTGTATTTGTGATTTTAATTATGTCAATTTATCATTGGTGTGGATTGACCTAGTTCCAAATCCAATTTAATAGTTTCAAATTCAGTTTTAAGGTTCTAAAATTTGAGAACAATGATAGGTGAAAGCTTGGTTGAAGTTGGGATTTAAACCCCATCAATACTTGCAGCATTTGGAAATTATAGCTATTGATGAATTGCATGACTAATGTTTTAGGAGGAGTCTTGTTATCAAAGCATAAAAGCATCGCTAATGTTGTAGCCTTCTTGATATATGCCCATAAATTGCCATAACTTATACAAAATGTGGGGGGTTGTTGGAGTTACCAGATTAGCACTAATGGGCTTGATGAATTTTTCATGCACACATGACAAGTGCTTCGAAGTATTTTTTAAATAATATTAAATTATCATGCTTCATCATGGTTGAAATATTAGTTTCTTTTTCTAATTTATGCTTTGGCTTTATGAAAAACATCAATTCAACTTTGATAAGTATCATGTTAACTTCTATCATCCAGATAGGATAAAAATTCAATAGAAAATACAACAATAATTTATAACAGTATTTTTTATTTATCATTTAAAATGATAATTTCAACAATGACAAATAAATTTAAAGAAGTCTTGCCATTCTAACTATAATTTTTTTTTTTGAAATCTTAGTGGTAAAATAAAAATAAAGTCAAGATATATAACATCTTTCAATTAGACATACACTTTGAATCAATATAAGTGCATGCATTAAATGATTGATTAAATAAATATAGGAATTTCATAAAATTATCTTGGGATCAATTAAAAGCTACCATGTATTAGATTGTAGAGACTTTTTACAGCCTCAATGATCGATAAAAATGGCAAGTTACGATCTGATTCACCTGTTTAACATGCAACTAACCTATTTAAGAAGGTCAGGTTTAATATAAATAAAATACAATCATAATTGGATAAACTTTTATATCACCATTTATTAAATGGTTTTGATATAAGTTTAGGCCTTTCATTTGTTTAACTTGTGTTGATTTGTTTAATAATTAAATTAGAATATAAATAAAATTATTTAACTAATTTAACTTTTTTTAAAATTTATTTAAAATTAATTTAATTTATTTTAGACCTATTTCACTTTACTAGATTGTTTTGAATCTATTTAACTTATTAAAAATCTATCTAACCTCTTAACTCTATTTAATCTTATTCGATATGCTTAGTAAATAAATAAATTATATAAGTTGGATTGAATTATCTGTTTAATAAAAAAAAGTAAGAATTTAATACAAATTTTTAATTTGTTTGTTAAATAGGCTTGGAATGATTAATTTTTTATCTGATTTGCTTCCATTTGGAAGGACTCCACCACCTCATCGCCGCCCGCTGTCGTAGCCGTCACGGACGCTGCCTCTTTTTTCATTTATCAAAAAAAAAAAAAAAAAAAAAAAACAGCCGGAAAAGGTGAAAAAAAAAAGAAAAAGGGTAGCCTCGACCTCTCCTCTCGCCGGATGCCACGCGAAGACGAAAGCTCCCCCCATCAAAAGAAAAGGAAGCGTTCTACCAGAGAGACGGAGAGCGAGAGCTAGATAGAGAAAGGAAGTCCGCGACGGAGATGGATCTCAAGCCCTAAACCTAACCCTAGAATACCTCGGATGGCGTCGTCGCGGGTGATGGCGTCGTCGTCGTCGGCGAATTCCGATGTTGCGTGCCAGTCCTCCCTCTTCCCCGCGGCTGTCGCCGGCCTCCAGAGCTCCGCTGGCGGGGACCCTATCAAGACCCTCGGAACCATGAGCATGGAGGACCTCCTCCGCAACATCCACCCGGAGAATGCCGCGCCCTTCGCCGGCGCCGCTGGCGGGGAGGCGTCGTCGTCGCGGCAGGGGGGCTTCGCGCTGCCGAGGGATATCGGGAGCAAGACGGTGGAGGAGGTCTGGAGGGAGATCGCCGCCGGCCGGACGGCGGACGGCGGGGACGGATCGGGCCGGCAGATGACACTGGAGGACTTCCTCGCGAGGGCCGGGGCGGCCAGGGAGGAGGAAATTAGCGTTCCGCCGGGGTCGACGCAGGGGGTTTTCGGGGTGGATTCGGTGATGGGCGGTGCGTTCAGCCAGCAGCAGCTGCCGCTCGAGAACCCTGTTCTAGGGTATGGGAATGAAGTGGATGCCGGCGGCGGAAGAGGGGGGAAGGGAAGGAAGAGGCTGGTGTTGGATCCAGTGGACAGGGCGGCGCTTCAGAGGCAGAAGAGGATGATCAAAAACAGGGAGTCGGCTGCTAGATCAAGGGAGAGGAAACAGGTCTGAGATTTTTCTCTCCTTATTTCATTCTTCCCTTTTAAGCGATGAATAATTCAGTACTGAGTGGTATAAAAAGTTGAAATTGCGTCTATTTATGTGCATTTATGCTTAGACTATGAACTATTTGGTCATTGGTGGTGCGAAAAATGTTAAATCTGTTTATGTTTTCTTATAGGCGTACACCGCAGAACTTGAAAATTTAGTGACACATCTGGAGGAGGAAAATGCTCAGCTACTGAAAGATCAGGTACTGCTACATGTTCTTTCTAAGATCTAAATAAATGTTAAAGCAAGCTTCCTACCAAAGAATATGATTTTGTCTTGAGGGAAAAGATGAGTTTTCTTTTCTTTCTCCAAAATAAGTTTGATTTTTGGGAACTGAGGTGTCAATGTCTTGAAATCTCTTGAGAAGGTTTGGTTTAATAAGAAACAGAATTGTGCCTCATGATCCTATATGTTCTTGTGCAATAGTGTGGAGTTTCTTAAACACCAATTTGATACTATAATATTCTGTCCCATAAATGTGCCTAAGGAAGCTGAACAAGTTTCTTTTGGCCTGCGAGAAATTTTTGAATGATTAATGATGTTGGATTTATTACTTGTCAATTTTCTTCTGATGTTGGGGTCTGGTTGAATTGTGAATTGCAGGAGGAGCAGAACAAAGAGAGGCTTCAGCTGGTATGGATGCATGCTAGTCTCTTGGTTGTAAATTAATATATATAACACAAACTCTTTGCTTCTGGATATTTACTGCATAAGAAACGAGTTAATCTAAGCAGATCTCATGTTGAAATTTTTCATAGGTCTCTTCACATTTTGTTGTGAATGTTTTATTTATCTTACTTGGCCAGATCTGATATGTTATGCTGCCTGTTTGCATAGTTTGGACGTCCGCCAAAGTTGGCAACTTAAAACATTTGATGCCTTTTCTGAAAGATTACAATTATGAAATTTTGGTTGCACGGGAAGCCCAACATTCCCAAAAATTTAAAAGCATATGAGGCCTATTGCCAAAAGTTTCCCTTCACTGCTAGCATGCCATGTGGCATGAGGGAACTAGTGCTTTATACGACCATGTATCCTAAATCATGCTGATGGCTGATTATTTGAATCTCACTAACCCTATATGCCACACGGCATGAAAGGGGTATAAGGAAAATATTTGGGAGCTTTATTAGTATTCAAACTATGTTTTTTTCCATCTAGACAGGTCTTTTATTGTATATTCCCTAAAGAGACATTTCACCGTAGATGTTCGACTATTACTAATTTCCTAAACATTAAATAGATTGAAATGAGATATCTTATCAGTCTTAGTTAGATCATTTATAAATATCATAGCATAAGCATACTCTAATGAAAATCATAGCGGTCCAGCAAAAGATTTTCCAATAGTTTTACCAAACATGCTTGTCAACTTGGGAATTTCAATGATTTGAACCCTCCTAGTAGTGCCAAAGATCCTTAACATACTGTAGTAGCCCTCGGAAGTGTTCTTTCTTAACAGTAGGCAGGTTGATATTTACTAGTAAGTGATCCACAATGGCTTCATCCAAGCACCAAGAACTTGAAACTTTTGTTTAATTTTTTGTCTCCATCAACAATGTTAAAACATGTGCCTGTATTTATGATTTGTTCCATTTTTTTCATCTGCTGAAAACATGGGATAATTATGTTGGCTTTAAAAAGTTAGAGGTGCTGGACAGATGACCTTATTCCTGCCTGATTCCTAGGCATTAGGTAGGTGTTGTTATGATTTTAAGGTTTGTTAGGATTTCAAGTGAGTGGCTAGGCAAATTAGAAATTTGTTTATGTCTCTGCTCCTTTCTTTCCTCTTCATTTTCTATTTATTCCTCTCTCCAATATTAGTCCAAAAATTAGTCCATATTAGGCAACAGGTTCAATAATAATTTCTCACTCTTCATGCATATTTGCTGCCAATTCTGAATTTTTTCTAGCTTAATACTCTGCCAATATGAACCTTGTTGCTTATTGTTGAATCTTCAAGAAATTTGGGTGACGGCTGGTCACCAAGAGTTCTCTTTAATAATATATAGATGTTGATTACAATGGATTTTGATAGGTCGCTAGCAGTTTGTTGTCAAAATGTGAAATATTTAAAGAGCTTTGCATGAAAAAAAGGGTCCCTTCATACAAGGTCGAAGGAAACATTTTCTGATGTCCTTGTGGGCCATATATTTTTCAATGTAAATATGCTATTTACTCGAATTGCATATTGTATTGCATAATTTGAGCTAGTTCTTGCTCTTCAAAACTAACATGAAATCATACTCCTATGCGAATTCATCATGCAAAAAACCATCTAAAAGACACGTCCTATTTTCTCATGCATGTAATGTCAAGCAAATGACCTTTTATGTAGAGTCATGAATATGAAAAGTATGAAGATGAAGAAACATGTATAATGCACTTCAAAACATGGATAACATGCTTAAATTGTATATCATAATCTACATAGAGAAGCATTCTAAGAATCAAGTTGGACAAAACCGTGCAATTTTATTAATTTCAAAGTAAGTTATGGAATACAAGATATATTATGGTGTTGTTACTGAGGCATGATTTTGGTACCCTAAGAAATAAGATGATGGGAGATATGCAGAGTGCAAATAAATCAGGCTTGGGTTCTTCCATGTTAAGTCGGCATCCTAGATCGAGGCCTAGGCTAGATTAATTGTCCTAGAAGAGGCTTTAGATGAATATATCAAGGTAGGAATCTATTATAAGAGAAAAGTCAAAAATTGGGATTGGGGATGTCTAATACAATAATACTTCTATTTTTTGAAATTCTGAGTGCTAATGATTTTAGACCTAATGACATGCATTATATGGAAACTTGGTGGCACTCTAAAAATGATTTGTCCTGTTTGCCAGGGTGCAAACAAGCTGGGCTCAGTCAGGCATGCCCCCTTCAGCTTGGTTGCATTTTGCAGTCAAGATTTAATTTTAGAATGAACTTGAATTCTTCAGCAACAACTTGTTTAAGAAACTTGGTGAAAACTAAGGTACCTCAAGATTTTCATATATGTTCATATGCATGAATATATATTCACACCTCAATCCATAATTAAAACATATTCTATCCCTAATCCATAAACTATATAAAAGTGGCTTAATTTTCTATTTTTTAAATTCCTAAATCGGACTACTGCATTAAAGATTTAAAATATAAAAATATTCTTATAATTACTCTAATTATATTTCTTTCTTATAATTATTCTTGTTCTTTTACACAGGCCATGGACTAAAAATTAGACTATTATCAAATTATGGGAAGAAGAATAAAATTTTTTGGTCAATAGGCTCTTAATTTAAAATGGAGCATGTAAATTAGGAGCTGAGTTAATTTGTTCATCAAAATATCAAATAAACTTTTTGGTTGATGGGATCACATCCATCCATCAAATACTCTTGAATGGACCATTTAAGACATGTTGCAGCAATTTGACTAAAATTGTATCACTCTCTCTCCTATTGTTTCAATGTTGTACCTATCATGGCTTTCATCGTTTATGTCCTTATCTTGCACTTTCATCCATCTGTTTGGCATGCTTTATCCATCACTGCTCTCATCCATCCAGTACAGTGCACCTCTAGCTAGGTAGCTCGCCTTATCCAAAGTGAATACTTGGCACCCCCTTCCTCCAACTCTCTCTGGCTTGTTTCCATTCATCCACCCACTCATCTCACCTTCCCCATCTCTGCTTCCTCGACTTACAGAGTGCGATATTGGACTTAAGATACCATACTTGTGTCTTGTCTTGTTGACATTGATATGCTAGGGAAAAGCTCAAAGTTTGTGTATTGTAGGCTAGAAGTGTCGGTACTTGGTATGATTTTTTGAAGTATACATTCTAAAAGCACCTCATTGCAATCAATTGAATTTTTTAATTATTTTATTGCTAAGCAATTGGCCTAAAGTTTGTACACTCTTCTATTGAAGTGTCATGCATATTTCCTTTTTCTTCTGTTATGGCATGTATGTGTTCTTCTAATAAAGTAGTGCCATTGCCTAGTCAACTTTTGTCGTTAACATATTTTGACATGTCTACATATTTTTGTTTATTTATCATGTTCTATAGAAGTGCCCCTTAGTGTTTTTGGATGATGAAAGTCACTTGGTGACACATGCCAAGTTTCTAGGTTGACACTTCTATGTTTCCTCTAGATTTGTTGGGCAAGTGAATAAGAGTGATTGATGGATAGAATAGAGTTGGGGCAATGGTATTGTTGGCTCAGGATTTTCTTGTTGTTACAATACAGGGGAGGACTTGGGAAGAGTTAAAGGGGAATTGAGAAATGATAGCTATCATTCAGAAATTGTTATATATTTGCACATTTTCTGCTGTATAATACATAAATTTCTGATTGCCATAAACTCATAATGCTGATATGCAATGATTACAAGATAGGCGTGAAAGTGGATCAGATAATATCTCTTTGGATCCTTTTTTGTCTCCAGATCTATTAGGAAATAGATTTCAATTAGAGCATCTGACTCATATTTGTATCTATATCTATATCTATCAAAGAAAGATAATTATGGACATGGATAGATAATTGTCTGTATTTGAATATTCAGTGTTTCTTGTAATCTTATTCAATTTTATATAGCACTCATGAACTTTAAGGAAAATAAGTGACCATATTTGTCGCAGTATTAACTTGATTTATCTTTCACTTAGTGATATATTTGATTTGGTGGTCATAAAGTTTAATTATTTGACTTATATCCGTTTTTATATCTGTACTTTCAGTATTCAATTCATATGCATATCCATTTGAAACAAATGTGGATATAAATTTTTGTATTTGGCTAATATCTGTATTCACATCTATATTCATCAAACGAAAATGGATATGACATTGATACATTGATATCCAATCTGTAGCTGATCCATTTTCAGCCCTATTACAAGATTAATCATTGTACACTTGGATTATCAAGCGTGATTTCTAGGACGAAGCCTCAGTCTGACTCATTGAAGAAATGGCTTCTTTTTCTAGGCTAGGTCCGTCTTGAGTCTGTCATCTTGAGCCCAAGGCTGGATTAAAGCAGATGGAGTCTGTTTAGCTAATAGGTTAGCTCAGCACAGAAGCACTTCCTGAGATGAAGCAAGGGAGATGTTACAAAAACAGTCTAGTCATTCATTTGCATTCATAGTTCCCCTCACTCAGTAGTGATACTCAGTTTCTTCTAGATCATCAATTGTTAAGAGGATAATGTAGTTAAGGCTTGTATGTAAGCATTGAAAGCTATTTGCTATGATGCTGCAGAGATAATTACCTTATGTCCCATAGTTCTTTTGTTTTTCTTTTGGCTTTGTGAATCATCAGAATACTACCTCCTATATTTATTGCTACTTTAAAAAGTTGTTTACACTAAAGGTGTTAAAAAGAAATCAGCATATGGAATGTCTACCTGTTTGCAAAAAAAAGATACCTAGCATGAAGTGTCATTTATAAATTAGAAATTTAGAATCATAATTCAAAGTAAAAAAAATCTGGTACGCTTAGAAAATGGTCAATATGGTACTTGTCCGCACAAACAGCAATATTACAAGGGAAGAAGCCTTCCCAGGAGGACAATGGTGTGCAACTAGCTGTCTTCCCTTGGTTTTGCTAAAACACTAATCTCATCATTTTAAGCCAAATGTTTCAGTTCTGTTACTGTAATTAGCAGCAATGATTTTTTGAATAACATAATGATGTGGCTCTAAAGTCAATAAGTCAAGGAACAGGCTTTCAGTTGAGTGCAATTTGAGTATAGGGTTCCCTAGTTTGGGAATTACCCTAATATGTGTGCCTGATACAAACTTATCCTCACGTGCATTCAGTGCGCCTTCAAACAGTTATAAATGCCTCGCTACATTGTGTATGTGAGGGTATAAGTTAATGGTTATCTGTTCTTCACATACTTGTTGACAGCATCCTTTTGGAGATCCAATGGTTAGCAAGTTATAGGCACCAAGATTTTATTGCTTTTGCATTTATAATCTATGATATTCTACTTTGCAAGCAATCTCCTGACCATCTTTTTGTACACAATATGTGAAATGCCATAATGTTGATCAATCTTCTATGGTATCTATGGTATCTATGGTATCTATGGTTATTCTCTTCAGTGCACTCCCTATTCTTAAGGAACTGAGAAGCTTTTTTGTTTTCTAGCAAAATTAAGAAAAGAACAGATTATAAATGTCAGTTTTCCAAGTTTATGCATGCACACAAAAAGATTATTGTGCAGGCAACTATTTTGGTTATTTTCAACAGTTTATCACCTTTAATTAATATCATTAGACATTATTTGTCTAGGTCATGGTAAAGTTTCCTACCATTGATTTGTACTAAGTAGCATTAAAATCTTCACTAGGTGATTAGTTGCTGACTTTTTTCATTTTGAAGTATTATGTTCAGGAGCAACAGTTAGCAGTTTAGACTGGATTAACGGATACACTGGGTTTTGATTAATGATATTTGGGTCCATATATTGGTTTTATTCTTCTAAAATTGTTTGTCTGCAAAACCAGTAACTTAACGCAATATTTCTTTAGCTCACCTGTAGGATTACTATGTTATGGTTTTTTATTGGTAACACTTATTCTATGACACATTTTAGTTTGTGACCAGTAGCTGGGATCGGTTTTAAGGTTGTTAGAATTTGTCACCTCTATTTCTGGTCAGGCACATTTGCAATGCAGGTATCATAGCGTTGTGCTTCTGTTTTTTAGACAGTTTGACTGCTTTCCCCCCTTGGTGCATCTTCTTGGTACATCTTTTTGATGCATCCATCAAGAATAATTTATACTTCTCATGCTTGGCATTCCTGTTATTCTCTCAAGCTGCATATATTATTTTTGTTTATATCTGCCGGAGTTTTATATAAAATTTGAGCCATTTGCTTGCGGACCAGCATATGGTTCAAGTCCTGTAACCACTCAAAAAGGTTAAAGAGTTCATCCCATGAGGGCCAGCACAATCCTCATCATCCGCTTTACACTTTTTCTATGTATATATGCATATTTGCACATGGAATAGTAATTTGGTTTTGTATGGTTAATGGCTTGAACTTTTTTTGCAGCTGATGGAAAATATAATCCCAGTTACTGAGAAGAAAAAACCAAAGCGGCCTCTGCGAAGAACTTGCTCCATCTAATGGTAGGAAGACTACCGAGGAATCCTGAGTGGTGGTTTTTAATTCCATTCATAGGAACTCTAGAAGAAATTTAGAAAGCTGTGTACTGTTTGAGGGTAGTCAGTATGTGTAAAAATGTAGGACAGCAGCCAACAGTGGTAGCAAAGGTGACATTCCTGATGGAGGGAAAGTGGTTGATGGACGTGCATCTTCTTCCTTTTTTTTTCTTTAATTTTCTGCTGTAAAAGAACAAGGGGTTGTAAAGAGACTTTTGAATAATTAGGCCTCTTAGATGTGACCTTTATATGTAATCTCGCACCATACAGCATTTCACAGAAAATAATTCATATTTCAAACATTCACATCTTGACTGTGGGCAAAATTTATTATGATGATATTAACTTTACCTCCCAGCAGAAAATTGACGTGGTTCAAATATCTCATCTTTGTTATACCTGTCAGTGTTACTGCCCCCTATGTGGGTTAATAAAAGCTCTTATTTTTAAGTTTGATTCTATACATGTAGTCGTAGCTACATAACGCAGTTAGGATATCTGATGCCTGCGTGGATTAAAGGCTATGGAAATTGCCAACTTTTAAAAATTGGAAATTGCCATTCATCACTATTCATCACCTTTAATGTCACCAGATAATTCTGATCAACTTTTGAGTTGCACCAACCCCTTGGAGTTGCATCAATTCACTCTTCCAATATTGGTTGGTGAAAAGAGCAGCTACAGAGCGGCACCGCATAGCGTTCGTTACCTACCAATGGCTGCTTAAGTTTTTATAACGTTTAGCATGAATGTCATTGAGATCAAAAGGACCCACTTCGAGTACTTCAAGCAGCGAAGAAGGCGAACTAATAGCAAGAAGTGGTATATAAATATTAGCTACGATATATTGGAGAGACCAGAAACAGCAACCAAGAGATCCACAGCAGAATAAGGAGACCCTTGGGTCGCAGATTCATGAGCTATGGCACTGCAGGAGTAGATGATAATGTAATTAACACACCTGTAAAATTGTATTCGATTATCAAACCTTCAGCAAATGCATGGCGTACCGCCTCCAAGAAAAAAGAATGATGGATGATTCTATTGCCACCGAGGATATAACTTCAAAATTTTATTCAACACAACATGCACTAAAACATGGAGAAACAAAATCTTTGTCATTTCTGGGTTAGCCATGTCAAACGCAAGCAAACTGATCCGCAACATTAACACCTTCCAGGGTCTATACGCTGCTTAAGTAGTCTGAACAACGCACTCTAATAGGTTTACCACACCCACTCATAATTTATAAGAGTAGCAACATGCATGAAAGTAATAAATTTTAATCTTAATTTATCATTACCTACAAAAATCATCCAAAAACATAATATATATGCACTAGAAACTGTAAAAAGACTGGCAACTTGGAAGAATCTGCATAAATCTTTCTCTTTTTCTTTTTTTCCTAGAATATACTGCCTTTTTTTTTTTTTTTTTGAGGAATTAGAATATACTGTCAATATAGTGAAGACGGTTTTTTTCCTCAATGCAATGAAGTCACAGGTAGGAGAAAGCAAGAGAGAGAAAATATGGCAGCGAATCACAACCAGCTTTAGCAATATGTGAAAATGACTAATATTGCAAGAAGGAAACCACAATAGATAAGTTGCCATGACCTGCTAGAAAAAAAGTTTTGGCATAATAAGCAGTAAATCCAGCTTACTAATTAGTCAACCAGAGCATAAATCAATCCTCTCATATGACAGAGACCATATATCTGCACAACATCAAAGAATTAAACTTGGACGACAAAAAAACTTGTAACTCACAAAACATCAATGTGGGTTAACAAATTTGGATCACCAGCGCAGCTGATCCACGAAAATTTTTCATCCATCAAGTGTAGAGACAAAAAAATGTTGGATCTGACATCACTACATGTCCCCACTGGCCTTCTGTATGAACACATCAACAGCACATGACCAACATTTTTCTGTTGGATCATCTAGCACAGCTGATCCACTGAAATTTTTCCTCCAAGTGTAGAAACAAAAAAATATTGGATCTGACATAATCACATGTCCCCTCGCCTTCTGTATGCAACACATTCACAGCACATGATCAGATCACCTAGAATTAGCACTCCTTGAGAATAAAAACAATCGTTCATGTCACTATAAATTAGAATCTCATGTCTTGCATATGGCAAGTTGCAGCAGGACATACTCATCACTTCCCTCCCCTCCCTCGTTCTCTAATGACTTTCCATTAAATTTTATTTCAGTCAATTACTACTCTTATACTTACATCAATAGCCATCAGACACCCTACTTAATCTGTAACCATCATCATCCCGCCTATTCGATTCTCATATTGGTTCAACAAGTCTGATGAATCTGCTAGATCGAATTTGCACAGAAAAATACTTCACATCAACTGTCAAGAAATTCACCCAATTGCTGATACTATTGTTGTGTTGAAGAAACTTCCAGGAGCAAGGCTCCCCTAGACCATGGTCTATTTGGTGTGTATGTAAAGCCACCCATCATGTTACATGATAACCTAACCAGTCTGCATTCAAGAGGAATCTATGTAGCCTGTATCTGGGACTATGGTCATACAATCATAAGCATTACTGTCAACAAGCAGAATAGGCTCCAACGTATCAAATTTTTCATATTTTATCATATATAATTCAATTCACACCAGCATTCACCATTGAATAACTAATGTTAGACGTCGAATGATCTGTCACCATAACTTTTTGATGGAGCTTCTAAATCAAACCAAATAATCTCCAATCAAAAACTAAATAACAATAAGTTTTTTCCGCGAGTATATGCTCTTTCTTCCCTACCTTAGAACAGCCATGATACAGCAATTTGCTGGAAAAACCTGAAACAAACAAGCATGGAACCTCCAGCCTTTCTAACTACGTTTAATCACTATCAGGCCAGACAGAGAAATATGAAATAATCAACTATCTATTAAGATTTTCAACCTTCTAAAGAACGCCAAAATCAATTCTGATCCCACACCAGCCAAAACCATATTAAAACATCAGGTGATTCTAGGCAGTGATCCCTTTAAAGGTCCAGGAAAAATGCCTAGGTGGCTAGGCAGATAGTTAAATTCCATAATTTCCAAAAAAATAAATTTCCATGTATAGAAATGAAAATAAAAATGGAAAGGAGAGGAGAATAAAGGGGCAAGGAGAAATGGAGGTGATAGACTCAACGGTTGCCAGCAACCTCTGCTATTGTGGCTATAAGGGAAATATTAGAGAGGATAAGGACAGGAGGGGAGACTAAAACAAGAAGAGGATTGAAGGAAAAACCAAAATGAAGAAAAAGAAAAAGAAGAGAGAGGAAATGGACATACTTGGTTGCCGGTCTCTTCTTCTATTGTCCATCATCACCTCTTGTCCTCTCTCTCTGATTGTTGGCTTATTGCTCTCCATCTTCTCCTCAAAACCCCTCCTCTATATGTATTTTCTCACCGCCTCTATCTTCTCTACTCTCTCCCCCTTTCATGGTTTTTCGTGGCCTAACCCTCTCAGCAGACAATGGAGAAGGGATAAAAGGATGGCTGGAAAGACTTTAACCATTGAATGGTTGTTTAGTAATTTAGATGAGAGAAGATAAGAAATGGATGGGTGTGATCACCCAAGTCAAAACAATTGAACTCCAGTAATATTTAATTACTTGAAGAGTGAATAAGCTAAACTTTAGTGCCTTTCATGAACCAAACAACGAGATGCTTGAGATAAAAAGTGGCCCCTTGCCCAGCTCCCACCAAAGTACTCAGGTGGGCTTGGGTATTGGGTTGATCGAAAACTCAACCAAGCCTTTGAGAAAATTTTTGACCAGGCTTGACCTAGGATTAAGTTGGAAATCTTTCTGAGTTTTGAAGGTCAGGCCCAAGCGTAAATTAGCTTGAAAGTGGTTTTTTTTATTTTAAAAAAGGCTACAACCATGTAAGAAGGTAATGGAGGGAAGGAGATTTTTTTATTGGAGGTTAGTCTATGTAACTCAAAACTACATTCTTGTAAATTGTTTTTGAGGAATCCATTTGGTTAAAGAAACATTCCATGGCCATGCCGATGGCCATGCATCAGTCATTCCTTTTCTTTTTCTTCCTTGCACTGCTGCCATGGTTGAATAGCTTCCTATTGAGGAAGCAAGAACTTCGCATTTCAAACCGTTGATCTTGATCTAAATATTATAAAACATATGCAGATCAAATTTCAGCTAATTTGAATGTTTCTAAACTACAGGTTAAATTGACACATGAAATCATACCACTGAACTGGTCACTTTTGTTTTTCATTTGATGCACAAGTAAAACACTTTAAAAATTAATGGTTCTAGTGTCTAGCCAACTTTTTATATATATAACCTGAGGACTCCCATGCTCTCACCAAATTTCTTAAACAAGATGTTCATGAGTGGGCCAAGTTCAGACTGAAATTCAATGAGCTGCTCAATTACAATATAGAATTTATATGGTCAAATGTTCAGCCTTTCATACTCCACAAAATAAATTCCTTAGATGTGACAACCCATGCAATCAAATATGAGTTCGAATTTAGAGCCATCTTAAAGGAATCTATTAAGTACTATGAATGGATCAGTTAGGGTTATGGATTATTAAAAGGCACAACGACAACCACTTGTTACGATAACCCAAATAATCAGCATGAAAGATTAAGCTTGCAATATAAAAGCGTGAATCTAGAAGAAATATACAAAGGACTACTATTAAGAAATCCCTCTCTAAAATGGTAAGTGATGATCGATTATCTCCCTTTAGTGGTGTATAACTAAACATCCATGTCATGGATGCATGAAACTAGAAAAAGTCTATCATTATTTCAAAGTTGAAGGAAACCCCAGCAAACTTATGACAAAAAAGATAGAAAGGCAAGCAAATCTTTTTTTCCCCTAAAAAAAAAGGAGAAGACTCTACACAAGTTTCACCACAAGTAAATCTATAACTACCAATTATGAAAAGCAAAAAGAGCCCAGTTGCTGATTTGCTAGCCGAGAAATTAAATTTAGAAGCAATCGAATTTCAAAAATGCAACCTTGCTCAACATATGACGATAAAAGATGTGCTGCCTCTGCTCCCTTTAGGCTGTAGGTTTCCTTATTTGTGGTGTGTCTCTCATGTATCCTCAATGTTTACAGAAGGTTAACCAGAATGGTTTTCCAAACAATGATTCTCATGAAATGCCGAAATTCTCAGAAAAGAAGTTCTAGTAATTAAGCTAGAGCCTTCTTATCTTTTTGTAGCGAAAAACACAAGATTTTAGCTATCTTTAGAAAATTATAATGAACTTCCCTGACCTAAATCAAAATAACACGAGAGCCATACAATACATCATATACCAAATTAAACCTTGTTATAATCACACGTCAAAGTCTACTTTATGATTCAAAAAGTTCCTCTATAAGATATAAATGTCCTGATTTGCCTTTGATTGCATTTGATACGTATTTCTTCCTTTCTACCCTAAAATTATTCCTCCCAATTTAATTCACTAATCTCCTCTCAATCTTCCATAGTTTCCCTATGACGAAGCAATGATTGCATTGACCTATATATATCTAATTCCTAATGTTCTATAAAAAATTTTGCCCCCTCATTAGATAGAAATCACAATATCCAAGCAAATGTTTTGATAAAAAAATATGATTTTTCTAATACATATATAATTTAATAATTAAGTGAAAAATACATTAAATTTAAAGATACCACAAGCTGGCTGCCATCCATCAAAAAGTGGTAGCTCCTTCTCTTCCCATGCTTTTTATAAGTGTCTCCCAAACTGATAGTGTTATCTAGAATCAATGTTAAGGTACATTACAATACAGCTCCTCCTTTACCACTGATGTCAAAGCCAAGGATTACAGAATGGACAATTTCTTAAATCATTGATCACTACTTCCATGAAAATCTACCTCAGTTTCCCCTTTGTCCCATCTGACCCCTGCCTGCGATTGTATTGCTCCCTCACCATGACCTTCTCTAGCTTACACTACATATGATGCAAAGTTTTTCGGTCTGCCGCACTCATCTTCCATTTCTTGCTTCCACATGCCTTTAATATGTTTCATTTGACCTACCATTCCACTTGATCAAAAGATTTCAAATACCACTAAGGATAAAATAATATAGCTAGATGACTATATGCAGGTGCACATAAACACAAACAAGCTACATCCCATAAGTGTAACTATATCAGTATCTACATTGCTCCCAAGCCCTATCAAAATACCAGCTCTTCTAAGTTTTCTTTAGTTTCCCCTTCTTCTCTAACCCTTGGATCTACGCTCACCAACTTCTTTTTCAGCTTATTTTCTTTGGTCTGCATCGTGCATGTATCCAGAAAATTAAACATTTCTCCATCAGCTTATCATCTTTCAGTGGTTCCATAAATGTACTCAATTTTAGGTCTTCAGTAGTCCTACTACTACTATATGTCTATCTCAATCTCATCTTTGGCAAAGCTCATCTTATGCTTATGGATCCTCCAACATTTTGATACATATTGCACACATAAAATGGGGAAAAAAATCAATGTTATATGCATGCAATATCTGTGACGAATCAAAGCATCTGTAATCCCTTCAGGCTTCATGTATTCCGTATGATCAAACCTTATGCAGAAGAAAAGAAGAATCCCAACTTATATCCGGCTTTTATTGAATGGGAATTGCAGGAACTATTATTATGTGGGTTGGTAAATGCACTTTAGTGCATGACCGGTCAACCAAAAAGAACTTATTGGACTCAAAAGGCTACTAGCATCCAATATCATTTATATTGTTATAGGTGGAGTCTCCAACATCCCCTTATTTCATTTTTGTTCTCCAACATCACATACGAGCAGCTGTTTCATACATGAGATTCATATACCCACTTCACTGGTTAGCATCTATGATATACGCCTATGCTTCAGGAGAAAAAGGGAATCATATTCACGACAGCAAGAACAAAGTCCTCCAAAATAAAAAAATTTTACAAATAATCATGATATTTTGCAAACATTTTATGAAATACATTGAAACTTTTGTAAAATTCTCTGGATCATATTGACATTTTCAGTAATTTTCTATTCTACATCTCTGTTCTTTTACTTTTTAGTATTTGATGCATTCCAGAATTTCTCCTAGAATTTAATGAATTACAAATATTTGGTCCTGATGGAATCATCCTAAATTCTGTTCTTGCCATGTATACGACCAGATGGTTTGCCAAATTTAACTAGTCAAAGCAACATCTCTATTAAAAATTGATATGGATGGATGATTTGGCAAGTGGATAGAATATTTAATGATGACATTCAGGGGCATGAAGATGGGATAAATGAGACACAGAAATTTCTGCAGAAAACTTGAAAAAAAAGTCAGTCTTGACCGTGGAGAAGACAAACGAACATACGAAAGTAATATTTGGCAGGTAATTCATAACCCAACGAAGATTTCTGGCTCTTTTATACATCAATCACACTCTGAAGCAAAGAGGCAAATAATCCTTCTCCACACTTCATTGTTGCTCACTATCAGCAACATTGTATTGCACACTCATTGGAAGATTTACAAATATGAAGTTTCATGGGGAAACACAGTACCAAGGAAATCAGAAAACAATTGCACAGTTTGCAAGTCTCTTGAATGATCAGACAGACAATCGAGAAAATGATTGGATAATTATACAATAGACCCAAAACAGCACATGGCAACATCATCAGAAACATTACTTAAAAATGCAATCCACCTTTTATAGAACGTATAGGGGTAACTAACTACAGGAGCACTACCTTGTTAACCTTATTTGTGGAAGGAGACAGTGGATAAATTTCTTCAGCTCCTTCTTCTTTTCTATGCCTTCCTTCTAACGGGTTGCATCCAAAAATCAAAGCACAAATAAGCCTGTGACAAAAAAAAAAACTGGCGAAAACCGCACCTTCGATGCCGCTCCTCAGGTGACCAACATCAAACAATTTCACTCAGGACTGTGCGACCGGCTTATGCTATCGAGAGACTCTGTTCGGCTGCGCACAATCCTATGGAAGACCTCTCTCACCTGGCGCTCCAGCGGTTCGAGACCTTCCTTCAGAGCATCACACACCTCCGCCAGCTCCTGCACTCCCTGCCTCACCTCCGCTTCCTTCTCCTCGGTCAATGGGAACTGGACCGAGTCCATCAATTCCGCCAATTGGCGACTGCATTTCTCGATCTGATGGATCTCCTTCAGCAGCCCATTCGAATTCTTCCGATCCTTCTTCTTCGACTCCTCCATGATCCGTTCGTGGAGCGACAGCATCGAGGCTGCCCACGGGAAGCTACGGGGGACGGAGAAGTGGGTCCCGAGGCCGCGGTCCTGGCACGGGATGGCAGCGACGAGAGCCCACATCACAAAGAGCAGGACCGAGCTCATGGTGAACACGGGGACGGCGAGGCCGCTGGTGGCGGCGATCTCGTTCCCCCGAGGAGCGGAGAGGTTGTTGTTGATGGCTTGGAGCTGGCGGGCGGCGGACCAGGAGCGGGAGACGCTCCAGGAGAGGGAGCGGAAGTGGCCGCCGGGGTGGCGGCCGCTGGCGTGGTTGTTGCCGTCCTTGCCGTGGCTGCTGCGGCCGAAGGAGCGGTTGCGCTGATTGAGGACGGAGCCAGCCTCCTTCTCGTCGAGCATGAGGATGGTCAAGTCGGTGAGGGCTTTCCGGGCGCGGCGGAGCTGGCCCTCGCCGAAGGTCTTGTGGGAAGGAGCGAGAGCCACCAGAACGATCTCGAGGTGCTTCTTCCACTGCCGGATCTGATCGATCCCATCTCTGATAGCATTGCAGACATCGAGGGCCTTGACGCCGCGCTCGAAGAAGTCGGAGATAAGGCGGTCGAGAGGAGGGCGGGAGAGGATTCCTTTGCTGTTGAAAAGGACCATCCGAAACTCTTCTTGGCATATGAGGAAGGTGTCGAGGAGCTTCCGGACCCACAACAGGGAAAGGAGGTCTTCTCCGCCGCCGCCAGCGCCACCGGCGCCGGCGGAGGAGGTGAGGTCGAGGAAAAGGTCTGCGACGCGGCGCTGGAAGGCCTCGAGCACTTGGTCCTGGTTGGAGCCGCCGTCGTGGCCGTCCATGGAGTGGACCTGGTCGCGGCGTATGCTAAGGATCGTGCGCCCGATCGACGTGAACGGTGCCGACGAGCCCTGGTACTCCGTGGACGGCATTCTCACATTAATGAATCAAATCAACAATCACCACACACTAACCCTAGAATTCCTCGCCCAATTCAATTCAACTCAAAAACACTGGAATCCAGAGATCCAGGATCTCCTCAGCATCAGACACCCTGAATTCGACCGAAATAAATAACTGTTGGAGCGAAAGAGAGAGAAAGTTTGGGACCGAAGCTAGAGCGAGCTAGCGAGAGGGAGGAAACCCCTAAGCTTTGGAGGAAGTTGGCAATGGCGGATTCGAATGGGCTCAACGGCGAATGGGAAAAGAAAAAGAGAGAGGAGACGAGAGGCCGGTGGATTTTTCTAAATAAATAAAAGGAAAAAGTTAAAGCATCATGAAGAAGAGGGGGAATCTAAAATAGGGGAGGTGGGGTGCGGTGATTGACCGAGGGGAGACGCGACCGCGCCACGTGGCGGTTCGCAGAGGGCTCTTTACACGTGGGACTGGGGTGGTCCCGGATTCACACGCGTGCGATCGGGAGAGGTTGGCGCCGGGCCGCAGGAAGACCGGTTCCGGGTCTTTGGTGGGGTTCCCGGATCCTGCGGGGAATAATAATTCTTATCCCGGATAAAAATAGGGGAATTTTGACGGGAATACATCGTAAGGGAAGGGTCATTTGTGAGAGCTTGGAATATATTAATTCTATATTTAGAATAAGAGGACTTTTTGAAAGGTCCTCCTCCTCGTTCGACCCCAATAATATCACCACATATAGAAGAACATTGAGAATAGAATTTTTGATAATATAACGGAGAATATGGTTTAAATGATGAGAACAATTGGTGCACAAGAGAACCGTGGAGAGTAGATAGAAATGAAGGACAGATGTGACGCAATCTCTCCATCAACCTTGTTGATGATTAATGTACTGTCCAATAAGAGAATTCCACAAATAAACATCATTATCATAGTCATTTCCTTTCTTTCTTTTGATGATGAGTAGGCTGTCAACAATTTTCTTTCTTTCATGGGAAAGATTCTCCCTATCATCAACTTATTATAATTGTTGTTAGAGTTTAGAATGTACACAAAGAGAGAGAGAGAGAGCTGCTTTCACCGTACAATTCAAATTTGTTTACAAATCTTATTTAATGCATTACGATGTAATACAAGTAAATTGAGTAGCAAATTGGTATATATGTTAGTTTTTTTTTTTTTTTTTCTAGTATGTGGACTAGAATTATTTTTTTTAAACAAATTTATATTAATTGAATGTTAGATTAATGAAGTAATTTATGTAAGTCCATTATGTTTAGTAATCATCATTTATATTGTTATTTGATGCATCTTATAACGATGTAAGCTTTATTAAGTATAGGTTTTATGAGTGCACATTTCTTAATGAGCAGAGCCCATATTAAATTGATTGTGACTAAGGATGGCAAAATTGAACATGATACATAAACATGATTCGAATCTAATATAAAATAAATGAGTTCGGATTGATATTAAGTGGGTTTGTGTCATAAACATATCAAAACGATTATGATACTAAATAATAATGTCATGTCGCAGGTTAACCCGCTAACTCAAAAGTGTTCTGTTTATAATCCATTTAGTTGATAACATATTAAGTGGATTATGTTAAGCAAATCGGATCGTGTCTATTCAGTTAAACAGGTTGTATCTATTCCTATTAAGCATGTTGTATTTATTCATATTGAGTAAGACGTATCATGTCAATTTAATACTATTTATTTATTAAATAAATTATGCATATCGTGTCATATTACTTGTATAATAATTGCATCATATTCGTGCATAAATTTTTGATACAATAAATTAATCGTGTCGTATTCATATCTAACCATATATTGATATACCTAGTTGATACAAAAATGATACAACATAAATTGTCACCCCTAATTATAACAAGAAGGGATTCATATCCTTCTCACCATGTGAATATTGCAATTAATCCATTGAGTCATAATACTTTTTGTTGTTTATAAGCCATAGGAAAGTTTTTTCTCTTTACACATACATACAGAACCCTAATCAAATCTTGAAACAAGAGAAATTATGGACCTTACAATGAATTCGGATATAATTTATCTTATATTTTATATATACATACATACATTTTATTGAGATTATCAATTATATTTTAAATTTCTAAAATTTTATTTTTTTATCAGTATAATCTTTAATATTTTGTTTAATAATTTTAGACAAAGATAGATCTCTACGGTTAACATAATCAAAACAAGAATTCAGCCACTAACAAAAGCTGAAGAACTGGAGCTCCTCTACAATCAGAGTATGGCTGCCATTGATGAGACTTGAGCTTAATTCATAGTTGTCACCTAATTAAACAATAGATGAGAGTGTTCAATCCATGAAACAAAGTTAATATCTTGTATCCACCTTGCAGCAAAAATCCATGTGCAGCAAGGAAGATCAGATAGCACCAACTTGGAATAAAAGAGGCCGCAGAGGAGGAATCTCAGTTCACATGATTGAAACTGGACATGATGGCGGAATTCCAGTTCACATGGGAGAAAGAGCGCCACAAAGTCCTTGGCAAGGGACAAAGGCATCCTTCGAGGGGCGTGACGCTGGGGATGAAAGCGAGCGGGACCGGCCGCAACTAACTCCTTGTCCGTTTTGCATCACGTGAATGGTAGTTGGTGCTTTTTTTTTTTTTTTTTTTTTTTTTATGCTTTCTTTCAAGACCATGCTTTTTTTTTTTTTTTTTTTTCATGCCATGCACCAAGAGCTACATTTATTGGTCACATTCCCTCCCTCCTAAGCAATATTATCTTTAAAATTTTGATCCTGATTAAAAAACAAAAAAGCTCAAAAAATATTTTAGCCCAAAAATTTTAACTTAAAATTTATTTTAATTCTTAAATTTTTAATTATTATAATTTAGTTTTTTATCTTTTATGAATGTTATATTCCTAATATTTTCTTATAAGAGATCAGTAAGAACTAAGAGAATAATTGATGTGCCATTCTGATGCAAAATGTAGATTGTCACTTAAGTTTTTGATAATTTATCAAGTGTTTGTGTTAGGATAATGCGTTAGCTATCAACAAAATGTCAAGAATGCAATATTCTTGAAATATGAGAGATTAAACTGTAATAACTGAAAGTTTAAGAATCAAAATGAATTTGAATGAAATTTCGAGGATCAAAAGTATATTTTCATCCCAAAAGAAAAACAAAGTTATCTCCTTTTCTTCTTCAATTCTTTTCTCTATCTCGGAAAAAAAAAAAAAAGAAAAGAAAAGGAAAGGAAAGAAAAGAAAAAGGAACTACATTCATCTATAGAAGCATCACAGGTTTTAAATGACTTGATAAGTATGGAAGTTTTATTGATCCATATAAACTGTTATAATGCCAAAAAAGGATTCTCAAATGCCCTGGCCCATGCTGGCTGTCATTAGCTGGTGCATATAAAAGCTTATGAAAACAATGTGCATTGTTTAAGTTGAACGGTGATAGTATCTAGTGGTCGGTATATAATATTGATGCAATAGTTGTAAGGCATGTAACAGCTGTGATGTTGAGAAAACATTGACAGAAAGGGAGCATCAACTAACAAAACAGTTGGAGAGCACCAAATCTTTCTCAAATGTCTTGAAGCTGTGTTACACCAAGTGGCTTGATTAGAGTTGAGACCTGTGAGCCATGGCAGGCCATTATAATAATCCCTCAACGTTTTGTTTTTCTTGAGATCAAAAGTACACTGAGACATGGATTTCTAATTATTTATATATATATGGTTTTAATTACAGAAACAGAGACAGGCAGTTAGACAGCTTTACCTCCAACTGTAACAAGGCAGGAATGCTGCATGTCGTTGAATAAGTTAGGGACAAAAAAAGAAGTTTAATCCAAAGAGCATGATGTGAATCATGGATTTTTAAATTCTTTTCTTTTTGTTGGTTCCTATTGGCATGGATCAAAGCATATGCAGTCCCCAGCCTGTGCCACCATATCCTCCGGCATTATCCTCGGGGCATGGGCTCTTTGTTACCTCGGTTTGTCGGAATCCTGATTCCAGGGATCACAAGCAAACTTATGTGATCGAAGACCACCTCGAAACTGTTTCACAGAACAAAGAAGCAGTGCATGCAGCAGGCTGAAAAAAAGTATTGCCAGATTCTGAAGGAAAAAATCTTGAAATATATGTGTCATCAAAAGATTTTACTCCAATTTTGCTGACAGTAAATGATCCAACCCTGTAATTCCTACTCCTCTTCAATCAAGAGACAAAAATGAAAAAGTGAGACAATATACTTACTGTGCTAAAAAAAAAAAATTCAAGTTATCAAATGCTATGAAAAACACTGGTATCAACATAACAAGATAACAACTAATTCAGAGAATTTTTATGGAGTCATGGAGGTGCAATATACTATGATTACTAATAAACAAATACATAGCACTGAATGTTTCAATCGACTTCGGTGGTTAGGGAGTTGGAAGTTGCACCAAATTTAGGTGTCTGTTGGTCAATCAAAGCTGGTGAGGACTTGCATGCCTTGACTTGTTTTGTAACACAAGCAAAACATGCTAGAAGACTGAAAGAATGACTCAACGTCTGATTCATTGATCAAGTCCAGTGAAGAACATAAGAGTCATTAGTCCTAAAATATGGTGTTGGGTGGAAGGACAAGAGATTAACTAACCTGTCATGCATTCAGCCAACACCCATCACCTCAACAAACAAGGTTTGAAGGGCCAGTTCAGCCCATTCCATGAGGTCTCGGAGCCACCAAACTTTGCCACCCATTGAGTTGTGTGATAGGAACTGTGTTTATTGTGCAACATTCTATTGGACGACAACAGAAATCATATGAACAAATATGTTCTCTGATTTGGTGCAAGTGGAAAGCAGTGACACATTCATTCACCATTTCTCATGTCAATAGCTGCCATCCGTCTAATCTCGGGTAGAGCTCAACGGTGAGGCATTTTGGCTGGTCAGCAAATTCTTACTTATTTGCACCAGATTAGCAAACATAGAATTAGTTTAATTGACCATTCAAAAGTAAATAAAAGAGAGACCAAAGAATCCTACAATCAGAAGCCTACAAAAGAGTTTTTATCATTATCAGAATATTGTTATTGCATTGAACAGGAGATAAGATTATATTTTGCAGTCCTCTATACGGAATTATAATTACTTATTGTTAGAAATCAGGGTTATTTACCTTCACATGCATTCCTGTGGCTCCCCTAAAACTTTACCTACAAAAATAGTGTCAGAATTTTGTACACTGCAATGATATGTGATGTCTGGTGATCATGGTAAACAAAAAGGTGATCTAAAAGTTTGATGCAGCTGGCTGCCTTATTTAAGGGCCTGTTTGCATGGCCAATCAGATTATCCATGTGAAAGGTATAACAACTAACAAGAGGCTTGCATGTGATATTGCCTCAGAGAGTAGACTAGCCTCTAAACAAAGGAAAAGCTGAAGAAATCGTTGGCCATCAATTCCTCCAGTCCTTCTTCCCCTTCTTCTGCATGTCAATTAATTCCAACTATCCTATGTTTCCTGGCTTGGATGTAATAACTACAGTCAAAGGTCCTAAAGCATTGGAATGGTGTGATCGTTGGAGCACATGATTACTGAGTAGGGGGTGTCCCATAGCATTTTCCTTTACAAAAACTGTGACCCTATTGAAAGCTAAAATTTATTGATGCAAAACCTTTGAAATTTGAATAGTGAAAATAATTGCTTCTGTTTACATTAAATGACTTGTTGCCGTGCTAAATAATATGTTACATCAGCTGCTTCTTTTTTTCCTACATAAAAAGAGGGTTAGAGGTGCCAAAACTGTTATAACCGTTATTTTGGAATCCTAGCGAAACTGCAAGGCTTCACAGGAAGAATGTGACTTGTATACAACTAGATGTCTAAATAGGGTTTCCTACATAATTTTTGGCAGCTTACAATGGGGCTAGAAGTGGGTTGGGTTGGGTCTGGCCATGCCCCTATCCGAGTTTGGCTTGAATTTTTATTTCTTTCAGGCTTTGTGCCAAGCTCAGGTTTGAAATCTTTTCAAAAATTAGATCAAATCTGACTTAATCCTAGGATGAAGCCCGATTTGAAATCTAATTAGACCAACTCATAACAACCTGAATTTGAGAGGCAGTAACCAAAGCCACAGAGACTAAAGTAGAGAGGTAGTGACCGAGGCGTCAAAGGTTAGAGCAAATAGGTGGTGATCAAAACGCTGAGGCTAGAGCAGAGATGTAGTGATTGGAGCAATAGAAGGTAGAGTAGAGAGGTGGATTAGAGCCGTGGAGGGTCAATCAAAGAGATTGTGGCCAAAGTTGTGGAGGCTAGAGTGGAGACACGGAGGTTGGGCTATTAGATCAAAGAGGCAGACGCTAGAGAGAAGGTTATCAAGTTGGGTTGGATTGAAATGAATGGAGAGGTGGATGTCAAAGATAGCTAATGCTTAGGAAAGTTGGTGCCGAAGGGAGGTGGTCATCCTAGTTGATTTGTTTGATGATGATTGATGGAATGCAAGGACGTGAGAAGTAAGAAATTAGGGTTTTCGATTTCATCTCAAGATAAGGGAAAAGGGTTAAGGTTAATTAGGTGATTAGTGTAACTGATCTTGTAGGTTTATACTAATCACTTCCCTCATTGATCGCAAGCCATGATGAATTGGGTTAGCTCGACTAAGCTTAGGTTTAGCCTTTGGCCAGGTTTGGGCCTGGATCCAGGTTGGAATTGTGCCTAATCAAGGACCAACATTTGTAGCTTTCTTTAGGCTGGATTTGAGCAAAGCCAAGCTACAACAAGAGCTTGGCCCTAATTTTGTTTTAGAGCTTTGATTTTATGTCTAGACTCGACTCAAGTTTGCTTGGGTCTAGCCTATTGTCATAGTTTGCTTTTATTGGGTTATTAACGTTTGCTCTAAGGTTGCATTTGGTAGCCGATAATCTATCCAGATTGCCGGCAATTTTAACTGGGCCCATCAGATAGCTAGGTTTGGTATGTTTTTTTAATGGTAATCTATCTTGCAATGGTAATCTGGATTACCTCTCATAAGACAATTCAGATTGTTTGAGGAAGGGGTGGCTATCCAGATTACCGAAGTGGTAATCTGATAATAATTTTTTTTGACAAAAATGCCCGTCCCTTTCTCTTCCATGAAAACAAAACCCATCCTTCCGTATGCTTTTCCCCCTCTCCCTTCACCGTGCTTACCCTACTCCCACTCCTCTTACGTCACCGGTGAGCTCCCTTCCCATCGCCTCCGAAAAGATCGCCGCCGGTGAGGCAATACAGATTGCAGTGGTGTTTGCTTTTCCATAAAAAAGCACAAATAGTGGATTTTTTTTTCCACTCCAGGTGAATTTTTTTTTCCCCCACTCCAGATCTTAAGTTTTTTTTTTTTTTTTGATTTTAATGCAAGCACAGCATGGTGTTTGTTTTTTCATAAAAAGATTTCTTTCTAGATCTCGAGGTTTTTTTTGATTTCAATGGAACCACAGCGTGGTGTTTGTTTTTCCATAAAACAGTAGAAGTACTGTGTTTTTTTTTTTTTTTCGCTTCAGATCTTAAGTTTTTTTTTTTGATTTCAATGCAACCACAACGTTGAATTTATTTTTCCATAAAACAGTAGAAGTAGTGATTTTTTTTTTTTTTCGCTCCAGATCTGAAGTTTTTTTTTTTGATTTCAATGTAAGCACAGTATGGTGTTTATCAAATAGTATTTTTTTGGCTTCAAATCTCAAGTTGTTATTTGATTGTAATGCAACCGTAGCGTGGTGTTTGTTTTCCATAAAAGAGCACAAATCAGTGGTGTTTGTCAAATAGTATGTTTTCGCTCCATATCTCAATTTTTTTTTTTTTGATTGCAACGCAACCATAGCGTGGTGTTTATTTTTCCATAAAACTGCATAAATAGGGATTTTTTTTCCTGCTCAGATCTCAAGTTTTTTTGATTTCAACGCAACTACAGTGTGGTGTTTGTTTTCCATAAAAGATCACAAATAGTGATTTTTTCTGCTCCAGATCTCAAGTTTTTTTTTTTTTTTTTAATTTCAATACAACCACTGTGTGGTGTTGGTTTTTCCTTAAAATAGCACAAAGAGTGATTTTTTTTCGCTCCAGATCTCAAGTTTTTTTTTTTAAATTTCAATACAACCATAGTATGGTGTTGGTTTTTCCATAAAACAGCACAAATAGTGATTTTTTTTTTCCTTTCCAGATCTCTCTCTCTTTTTTTTTTGATTTCAATGCAACCATAGCGTGGTATTTGTTTTTCCATAAAACAACACGAATAGTTTTTTTTTTTTTTTCTTCTCCAGATCTCAAGCTTCTTTTATGGATGCATCTTTATGTATTTGTGCAAAGTTTGTTTAATTTTATTTAGAAATGCTTTTTCTTTCTGAAACTTTGCTAATATTATGTTGATATTTAATTATAAATAAAAAATATCAGATAAATTTCAATTTCATTGCATTACCACAACTGAAAAACAAAGAGCATTTCGTATGATATCTTATTGTATATGTTGCATAATGTGGAGCAACTTCTACTTTTGCAAAATTTATGCCATTCTGAAGTAAATTTGCTATTCTTCCTTTTTTTTAAAATAATTATGAATAAAAAAATATTTTCTTATGATTGGCTGAATTAAAATGAAAAGCATACAAAATATTAATGCATGTGCCGTTAGCATTAATTATTGGCTATTCTTTTTAGTTTTGTAAAATGTGTATTTCATTTTGTTACTTATGTTCAAGTTTTCTGAATCTGTCTTGTTTAGTTCAATGTAAAGCAGACAATGTCCAGCTATACTTGAAGTGTGAAAATCATCCTTATGTATTCTAAGTCTATGTGGACGTGATATGGCCATGTCGCAACTACCCATAGCTCAAGAAGTGCATTCCATGTCTTAGGTGTTTTTGGGTCCAACATGTAATAGTATATCAATTTTTAATATTACCAAACATGTAATAATATATTAATTTTTAATAAATTTAACTTAGGGGTATTTTGGGAATTTGATGTTACATTACTGGTAATCTGGTTGTCATACCAAATATAGTAATCAATATTATGCCAAACACAGTAATCAACATTACTGACAATCTATCCAGTGATAATCTATCTTGCAGGCAATCCATATTACCTTTCAGGATTACTGCGATGCACCAAACCCAACCTAACTGTAGCATGTTCTCTCAATTGTTTGACAAAATGCTCAAACCAGTGTTGGCAGATCACCTCAACATAAAACATCTATATAATCATGCTCTCCAGTGTTGGCACCATAGATCAAATGCTTTCCTCTTCATTGAACCTTGAGGGTTATTTGGTTCATTGTAATCTATTTTAATAATCTAAGATTACTATATAGACTACTATGTTTGACAATTAGACATAATATTTTAAGCCATAATATTCAATTCTTAATAATCTAAAATTACCATAAATCATGATAATCTGATTTTCCATCTGAAAAATAGTATTTGAGATTACTAAAGCCTGATAATCTTAAATTCCGATTTTAACTTTTATATAAATATTTAATAATACTTAATTTGATTATATATTTAATTGGTACTATATAATATTTAAATATTTAATATTTAATGCGTAATATCTTATTTTAATATTAATATAATATTTAATATAATAATATGTAAATATTAAATTTTAAATTATTAATATTTATGACCTTCTTACATATTAAATTATTATATCATATTTTGCTAAATATTTATGTATTGTATATATTAATATATATTATATAATAGAATATTTAATAATATTATAATATATATTTATAATATTTAAATATATAATATTTTTAAAATTAATTTATAAAAAAATTTGATTTTTATAAGAGCATTCCATATTCTAGCAAAAAGAAGAGGGAAGCACTTAAAAGGTAAAAAAAATTATAACAAAATTTAAATAAAATTTAAAAATATGGTAAACTAATTAACGTATTTTGTTATTACGAACCAAACGTGATGATCTTTCATTTTTGAGAATCTTATTACTAAATATAAGATTACTAAGAATGTAAGATTTTCGATAATATTACATTAATCAAGAATCACCTTAATGTTATTTTTGTAGCCATTTCATTACATAATTCTAATATTGTCCTCCGTTAAGCTGAGCCAGAGCTGGCTGATCTGCCAACGAAAACGTGGCAGATCAACACTTGCTAGAAGGATAAGCAATGGTTTGAGCTGGGTTTGGAGGAAGCATTCTTCATGGCTCGTGCTCTACAACGCCTAACCATTTCAGGGAATAATGGAAGGAGTCCTATGAGCGAGGTGGAGCTATGGAAGTGCATGAAATCCAAGAGGGAATCAATCCTGCGCTCTACAAGGCATATCATTCGAATGGTGCTGACTTGAGATATTCTTGGATTTGCGGTAATAACAATGAGTCAAGACAATAAATGTTAAATGTTCAGGTCCAAATTTCATATAATATTCTTTGTAATATTCTATATTCATTTGAATATTTCTTGCAATATGCTCCTTAAATTTACCATACCAATCTGTAAATACCTTAATATAAATCTCTTTGTACACGGATTGAAATACAAAGCTTATTATTCTTCTTTAATTTTTCTCTGCCTTTATTAATAAATAATAACTAAGATAATTAAATAAATAATTAACAAAAAAAAATTAAATTTATAACTTTCTTTGCGCCAAATCTGGATATCCTTTTCTTCTTCATCAAGAGATGGAAGGTGTAAATTTACCAGGAGGACGATGCCCAGAAAGTTATCCCATTCGATACTAATATATCTGAAATTCTCAACAAATTTTGAGCTCACGTAAAGGTGCTTGACGTTTTGTCCATCTCAGAAAAGCTAAGATGACAGTAGGTTCAGATGCTAAGTAAGATGTCACAGCACGAGAAAAAGTAAAGCACCTCAAATGAAAAAGAGGTAGGGAAAGGACACTAGGTAGCTCATAAAGCAACTCATAAAGCAACATAAAAAGAGCAGTGCCGGATCGATGCAAAAATCTGCCAGCAAAGTAGCTTTTCCTGTTGGCGCCCACTGCTGGAAGCACGCTCATCTATTATATATATATATACATATATATATATATATATATATATAAAATAAAATTTATTATATTTAAATATAATTAAATTTTAATTTAAAATTATTTTTTTATTTTTAAATTTATATAATTTATAAATCTTGAAGATGAAAAAAAAAAAAGAAAAAAAAGATGACTTTAAGATTCGTATGGATTCAAAAATAATTACATTTGAATGTAACTAAATATAACTTTCATATATATATATATATATATATATATATATATATATATATATATATATATATATATATATATATATATATATATATATATATATATCTGAACTTGATTACAATTGATTGCAGCTAAATTCAGAATTTAATCACCTTTCTTACCCTTAAATCCATATGAATCTTGTAATCATTAATTTTTTTTATTTTTTTATCTTTAAAATTTATTTTCTAAGATTGAGAAGATGATCGTATCTTACTAAATGAATGTAGTCAAATCTACTTATATATATATATATATAATTTATAATTTACTGCAATACATGATATATGGGCACTTATAATCTATAACCAAATAACACAGAACAAGTTGGCACATGGTTTCATCTGTCCAAATAAAGAGAGAGAGAGAGAGAGTAAACTGATGTATCGAATAATATGTGGCACACAGCATGTGTTCTGTTTAGAGTGAGATCAACCTTAAATTCATATTTCAGACTTGCATACGCCAGAAGCCTCCAAGCTCCAAAAGTGTACATTATACAAAAGAATACACGTGTTATCAGCTGCTCAACAATACGTTCATTGAGATAATAACCACTTCTAATTTATAAAAGATCATTCTAGCAAATCTTTATCGCTTCCCATGATGATACAAGGTGGCCATTTACAAAAGACCCACATCAATATATATTAGCTATGGTAAAAGATGAGATTTCAGAAGGAGAAGGAATAACAATCTGTAACGGTAGGAATTCTCCAGAGTAGGCCGCAGTTGGGATGAATGCACGATGGCTCTTTATTTTTCCTCCAACCGCTGCAAGACCGACTCTGCAAAGATCTGCTGCCTGAAAAAGGAACAAATTTTAGGATTCAGAGATTGTCTTGTCAGTATAAGAGAGAAAGAGGTCAGAATATGGCATCCAACTGTTCAGGTAAAAAACGTTTTTTTCTTTATTTTTTCCGGAGTGTTAATGCTCTGAGAGGAATGCGTTGGGCCGGGGGGGGGGGGGCGGGCGTGGGGGTGGTGCGCGCGCGCGCGCGCGCGGTGGTTGGGGGGAAGAAGAAAGAAAGGGACATCTTGCATACTTCCGCTCTGTAAGCTTAGGGCTGGGGCGGAAGTATTTCAAATATCCATCCCATGGGACCTTCTTGAGACCAGCTCGAACAGCAATCATGTCTCTAACCCTACATGACATAAGCAATGTAGCAGAGAATGTTAGCAGATCAAATTTCTCATTTTGATGTAGCAGAGAATGTTAAGAAGAGAATGTTATCATACTTGAAGATGCAAAATATGTTACCTTTCAGCAAATTCAATGGATGTCTCTCCAGGTTTTATGTACTGAGGTTCGAGATACCAAACATCGCAAACAACAGCCCATGATGTCATAAGGTGAAACAAATGCATTGTAAATGATTGCCTAACAGACAAATAACCATTTGTTAGATACAACAGAACAATTTAAGTCCATAATGATATCATATAGCTCAGACAATCCAGTAGTCCATGAAAAGGTCTTGTATCAAGCACTGGGGGACAAAAGAAAACAATGATGAGTCATACAACTTTGAATGCGTACAAAATAATCAACAGCACCAATTCTCAATGTGTACGGCCAATCATGAACTGGCATTCTCTTATCCAATTGATACCATCTATTTCATGTCCACTTAAAGTAGCCTTAAATTTTTATACTGATAAGATTCTAGCTCTTATCCTACAGTAACAAAATCCTAGCATAGAGTTAATAAACCTTTTCTTTTCAAATTACTGTTGACAACTTACACAGTCAAGCGATAATAATGGGTCAATTTTATGGAGAGAGCGTAGTCATGATCCTGAATATAAGAGATTTCTCACCTGCTTATGTAGTAAGACCAGTAAAACGTAACACCACATAACGAATGTATCAATGCACAACCCTTGATGTTACAACCCAACCCATGTCATTTGTGTGAATGGTGGTGAACAGATAAGACAGTAGGCAATGCTGTCTTCAGTTTCCATATACACTAGATTGCAGTGGCTGATCAGTAAGTGTGAACTAGTCCATGATTCAAATTCAGACTAATCACCCAATTCTACTTAATCCAATTTTTGATGCTAATAATGTTAACTTGAAAATCCCAAACAAGCTTCCCTTGATCAGTAGATATTAATTTTCAATTGATCCAGAAAAATATATTGATAATTGTTGCATAATGTGAATGTTCTTAATATATAATTTTATCTCCTATATAAGGTATACCATTAAGATAGTAGTTATAAAAAGCAGATATGACCAAAAAATCGCTCTCATGCACCCGCTGAGGAAGCAGCTTGATAAAGAAAATATCAAAGAGCACAAGTTAGTGCCACATGGCCTTCTTTAGTTCATTACGTATTTGTCTCAAAGTTATGTCTAACATATGCAACGTGCTTGCTGCTATGCCCCACCCACCTCCTCCACTGCCATTTGTAATCAAGGCAAGGTTCATTGTACTAATACCTGCTACCATACTGGTAGAATGTTGGTACTGTACAATTCGTATGGTGCCATATGCACACTGCACCGACACCATATTTTATCACATCCAGCTATGATACCATCCGAAACCAGACAACACGACTCAGCACAACACAATTGATGGTATGGAGTGGTTCCACTTAGTTTGAACTGGTTCAAACTAGTTCTGCTCATATATCAAAACATACCTTGGTATTCTACTAGTAATTTATTGTTATGGTACAGTACAGTGCACCTGCTACAGGCCGGTCTAGATTAGTATGTCAAACCTTGGTTCAAAGTACCTCTTGCTTTGATATATTGTATAAAGAAGAAAAAGATAGTTAAAGGAAACAGAAAAAAATATAGGATGCTTATTTATCTACACTGTTTCTTGTATTGCTTCTTACTTCTTACTGTTCCAGAAGGCATCCACGAAAATTTTGTTGTACTTTATTGCAACTGGGCAAACAGCACAACCAAGTTCAAAAGCACCCTGTGTAAAACACTTGTATATCAGTCAATTAGCAGACCCAAATAGCATCAAGTAACGCATCTGCTTGAAAATAAGAGAACAATATACTATTGGGAACAGTACTGCAAATGCTGACAATATTAAATAAATATTAAAGAGGCTTAGAAATGTCATTGACACAATAAATAAGCCAGACAAGGCTGAAAACTACCATTAATTTTTCAGCTCAAATAAAAGGTCAATGAAAACATTTAAAAAGATGATAATTATTGAACAATAATAATTAATATGGATTACTTTGTTGTAGACAACTATTAAAGCTGGCACTGTATAAGTCCACTGTTCTGACAGTAACTGCTTACGATAGCACCTATTTTGCAGGCTGATATTGGGGCCACATTCCTAGCAAACTACTTTATGCTTTCAGTGCTAAATGCATGAGATAATGCATGTTGGTGCATTTATAACACATGAAAGAAAATTTTTTATATGGCTACATCGGAGAAGGATTTCTTGCATGTTAGGCTACTGGCTCAGCTGTATGAGAGGCTTGTTTATTCACCAGATGCTTCCTTCCTCCTCCCTGCTCTGCCTAAGACAACCTTTAAAAGAAAAAAAAGGAATACCTGCCACGTCCCAACTGTTACATATCTGGCTCCAGGTTTTGAACAGGCAATGTGCAATATGTATCTCCTCCACATAAGCAAGGCCATGCAATTTTCACAATAATGCTCCTATTCTAACATGGTCTACCAGTGAGCTAACATGAAAGTGGACTCCCTGCTTTGGATTTGCTAATACGTGCTAAGAATGCATACTTGCTAGGCTAAACTATAGGTAGTCTAAAAACTTAATGTGGAAGCCTTCAAATACCTCAATTTAGTGAACCCTGAGTAAAAGACCAACATTTAGTATTGTAAATGCTAGATTGACCAATAATTTTACTGATATCTTACAGTCCTAGAGCAAATAAGATAACTTTAATAACCAATGGAGCAGATCAGCTAATTTTAAAGATACGAAATTTCTTTCTGTAGAAAATACCATTCTTTTCATTGGTAATACATATCCTTAATGGAAAAAAAGAGAGTACATGTTTCTTACTTTGGTCTAAATGAATGATGCAAAATATTCACTAAGAGCAATATGGGATGTGACAGTGTAATGGTTGTTAACACACAGTCTCAGCAGATGAAGTTTTATTATACCAATCTAAGCTACAATAATATGAAGGAGATCAGATGCAACCTTCTTGAACATGACAGTGTAATGGTTGTTAACACAGGTTCCTTCTGGAAATATCAGAAGAGGGTTGTTGTCAACTCCTTGAATATGTTCTCTTAACCTGGAAATGGAAGCTTTGCTTATCAAGACTATGAATGTGAACAAAGACAATCATGTTGTAAATCAAAAGAAACTAGTTCTGCTTTTTTACTTTCGTGCTACAACTTCACGATCCTTAGATTCTGTACGGTGGAACCAAATACAACCAACGCTTTCCAAAATGGTCTTCTGAATAAATCCTATGTCATAAAATCAAAGAAGAAACTGAAGGTTTTAGAATCATTAGATATTGAAAAGAGAATCTAAAAACCATAAATAAAAGAAGCTAATACGGAAGTAAAGACATAAAATTTTAAAAGGAAAAAAATTCTAGACCCTTACCGACCCATCCAGGATGCTTTTGCATGATAACAGCAAATGCTGTCATCTGCTCTAATATGATAAAATCAATCATAGAAGTGTGGTTGGCAACAAATACCTGTACAAATAAAGTTGTATTCAGATAAAGGTATCATACAGCTAGCACAACATGTATAGAAAGAACCTGCTTAGGGCGCATGCTAGGACGAGGTCCATGATACTTGACGACCCCTGTCCATGAAGCAACAAATACACTGCATATCATCTCAACCAACTTCCTCTGGATAATATATTCAAGAAAGAGGGAAAACAGTTTATGAGTATTTTTATGCATTAGTTTAAAACTCAGCCAGGAAATCCTACTATATATATTTCCTGGCTATATACCAATAAACTATTAAGACAGAGCAAACTAAATTAGCCCAAGAAATGCATTAGCAACCTAATGTATAATCAAATTAAATTCGAAACTAAAATAATATTCAAAGATTCCAGAAGGTATGGTACTTTCCAAGGTTTGCCATCTCAATACCAAACCCCATACTAGTACTATACTAGTATAGTGTCGGTACATTTGGTACGTGAGTCGGTTTAGCATATCGAGACTCGGTATCAGTAAAACTCGGTATGCACCGATACTGAGTCTCGATTCGGTGCTGGTATGATATAGTATGCCTGTTACGAAATAGTACGCACTAATACGGTATACCATAGTACTTTCCCTCCATCTGAGTGTATTACAGCAGGCTTATTATCTGCAATTGCTAGAGGTAGAAAAAAGAGGAGAATAAGGAATGACAATAGAGTTGATGCATCCCAAACATTAAATGGAACTATTATATTTAACAATCTAAGACCACTTCATTGATCTACACCTTCATTCAGCAAATTGCAGTTAAGATACAACCTACTTGCTTTTTCAATAGGCAATGGCTGCACAAGTTTTAATTACATATTTTGCATGATTTGCACTCGTAAGGACAAATAAAGGTCATATTTGACTTGGATTATCTGAGCATCATTATTTAGAACATCAAATGATAACCATGTTCCTTCAATAGTAAGCCATTTGCTATTTAAAGAAAGGAGCTGAAGAGTTGGTTTAAGGTGTTTAAAAGTAACTACTGACATTTAAAATTAGTTTGGTTACAAGTCAGATTGGTGCACCATTATGAAATGAGATTACATTTGGTTGCACATCAAAGAGTTGAGCAACTTACAAGAATTTATTTTATTAAAGATCTCTCTCATGCCAGAACCTCTCCCAATGTATTGTCTAAGAGGTTTGCCTACCAGCCACTGGACGCAAATTCCATTGGCCTCATGGATCTTTAGATAATTCAGATAAAGCCAGTATGGATGTCAATGTTCTGATTTCAGGTTAAGCAAACTAAAAATTTTCAATAGGCCAATTACAATGATGCAAAACCTAAATAATATAAAAGCAGGCAGAAATTATGCACTCAACAAGCAAATAATCTGGACATATGAAAGCAGGTTTCAATAGGTGAAGCATGCACTCAAAAGCAAACCTCCATAGTTCATCAAACACAAAAGAAATCTTGATGGAGAAGGAAGCAGAAACTATCCGACATGGTGCACTGCATTCATCTCTGAGCTAGAAAATAAACCAAAAAAACATAGCTCCTTTCATCCATGCTTTTTTGATTAATCTAAGCCAACTTTCTTCCATATTCCTACAAGTAACTAAGCCTTCTCAGGTAGTTTTCACATGCTTCTCATGCAACTAGGGATATTTCACAATTTTGCCTGCAGTACTCAATCCTTCCTCTATAATCGATTCCACATCAAAATAATCTTGTTCACATCTTCCTCTTATATTGACCTCAAAGCTCAACAGTTCTAATAATAATACTAAACTGTGGTACACATAATACACATGTTTTTGCTTAGTTTTAATAAAAATAAATAATAAATGCTAGTAGGGCATGAACCTTTGTCCCTCTGGTTAAAATGTAGAATAGGAAGAGGCAAGGGGAGGAAACGGGAAAGGATAAGAGTATGCAGACGGTTAGACATGCCTCATGCATGAGCACATCATGGGAGTTCACGTTATATAGTAGAATAGATAGCATAACCTAGATAATTAGCACGCAAGCATATATCTACATTTTGCATGTATTTACACTTCTACAAGAAAACATCCTAGATGTTGGAGTCCATCTTCCAATCATTTTGTACTGTGAAAGCAAGAAAACAAGACTGTGTTTGCACATATGGCTACATCATAAGTTGACTACAAATATACAACTAACCTGATGACTAAACCGGTTTTGCACATAGATTTATTGTTGCAATGTTTATTAATAGCTTACTTTTTATATAAGGATGAAGCCATCATTTTTAATGATACAAACAAGATTTATTTGCAATCTCTTCCTAATCCAACTTATCAAGCTTAACAAGTACCTTTGATTATCTCACCTCTGCAAAGCTAATTTGTTTGGCTAGGAAAATCATATTAACATTGTTACAAAGCTTGGAAGGTCACTAATGTTGTAATGGCTAGCTTTATACAGAAAGAATGTGAAATGGGGTTTTACCTTTACCTTTTTGTTCTTACCTCTTATTTGAAAACAGGTGAGAGTGTGTACATAAATAAAAGAGAAACAAAGGGGATGGAAAATGAGAGTTAAACTCCTATTCAACAAGGTGATAACAAGATAGCCTGAAAGGAAAGATGAAGGAAGAGTACACACAAGAAAATGAAGCTAAACTTTAATTGCCAATTTAAGAATTATAAATCTAACACTAGACTTATACACAGATAAAAATAAAAGTATGGAACACAAAAACAGTTTTTGGAATAAAGTAATATTTGATACAAGACAATAAAAATCCCAGCTGCAATATTTTAATCAAAGAGTTATAAAACCCACCTCTATTTTACGCCTCCACTTATTACGTGCTGTCAACAGGAAACGTACAGGAATAAAGGCTGCAAAGAATACTATCCACCCTGCTGTCAAGGTTGCAACTCTACACCAGAATGTGCAAAGTACCAAATGGGAAAAAAAGGGAGTTAAAAAGATTGTGCATATAATAGAAAGTAGATGCAAAAGGTTAAATTATTTTCATAAAAAATGCAAGAAAAGAGAACTATAATTTACATGATGCTAACAAGTACTGCTCTGATGACTTACCTTTATAGGAGAGTCAACAAGCAGGGTCAAGACCAGGCTTGATTTCAACTAGCATTTCAATCCTCAAGCCAAGGTTTTAAATCCTGTAATATAAAGCTATCTCGGTTTTTCCATGGAATGGAACATGCTGCCATCCCAACCTCTCCTGACACTTGGAACGGGAGATGTCTCAAGGCGCACCGATTGAGATGATGAGAAGATGATAGGACAATTTCATCTTGAGACTCAAGACGGCAACCCATCTCGATGTCTAAGATTTGAAACCATGCCTCAAGCCCAAGGCTGTCCAAGCCTAAACCTAGCCTGAGGATACTATGCTTGAGCTGAACAACAGCCTCAACAGCATTTGCTAATATATGCTGTGACAAAATCTGGCCTAATTTATTTTTCACCATATATTTAGCTTCATCCAACCCAAACTCATTTGTGCTTTTTAGCTTTCAAACTCAATCAGCCTTGGGTGCCAAAGATTTCTGGCTGGGTCTTCAGGATGCGCACGCCAGTCTGGCCCGTTAACAGACCTATGCCTCTGACTTATTAACATTAAATGCAGCCATCTTGTATATATTAAATGGAAAGACCCTATAAATGATAAGGCTGCATTAAAAAACATAAAAAACAAGCCTCGTCCCTTTGCATATCCAATAAGAAGTCGATCACAAATCCAAACCATCTTCCCAGCCTTAGGTTCAAAAAAAGGGGGAAAGAAATGGGAGGATTAAATGTTAAGTAGGACAGGGCATTGTCTAGGGAAATGAAGTTTATCACCTAACACAACATCTATGGTGTTACTTTAAGATAACAGGCAGTGGACCTCTGTTATTTTTGGGTTTTCGTAGCTTTTGTCCCATGTCAAAAGTGTCTCCATGTACAAGTCTCCCTATTGTCATTCACTCTTGTGCTTTGTTGTTTATATTCTAGCGTTTAGAACCTTGCCATGTTGATGAGGCCAGTGATCCTATTAATCAATCGTCTCCTGTCAACTTTTGCAACTACCCAATTTCAAGAGATAAGAAATCCATCTCCTTCTTGATCAAGAGATAAGAAATCACTCCAACATTGCAGCAGTATCTCATGTTGTTGTAATCTAGCTTCACTACCTAATTTCTGACCAAATTAAGTTCGCTATTATGGTGCCAATCAGAATTATATACAGGTTTCAAGCCAATTATTTTTTTACAAGTAGACAAAAGCAATTCTTTCAACATGTTTATTATGGCCACTAGCACTTCCTTAAATCCAATGTTTTGATCAGATTGTGACCCTCATGAAGGCTCATCCTAATGCATGCTCTCAGCGTCAACCAAGAAAACACCTTTATAGTCATTTATAAGTACATATGATGGTCGGTTGGATTACGCTATGTAAAAACAATACAGACATATAATGTAATCATAGACTAAATGATATGCCATAGACCATTTTAATTTTGTCCGTAGGGGTTTGTCTTCATTAATGTGTTGTACCACATAACTGCAACATGTGCGACATTGATCCTTTCCTGACTTTTGACTTTTCTAGGGGTTTCCTTCATTAATGCGTACTACTACATAACTGCAAGCCATCCAACTTTGCACCTCAAGTCTCACCAGTCATGGAAAGTGCTACATGACAACCTCATACGATGACTGGAAACAGTGATAGAATTTAAAATGGTGTTGGAAAATTAATTCTCCACAGCAGAGTAACTCAAAATGCTTCATGAGAATATGTTCTCTCTTGCAGACATTTAGTATTCAGTTGCAGAAGATTATCAAAAATAATATTCAGATGCATAAGAGGACAGAACCTTTTGATTCATGACCAATAGATGTGATCATGAGGGCCTCAACAATTCCAACAATTCTAATCTGGCCAAGTATCTTAATATCCATATTTTACCTGTGACCACTCCAGTCTTTTCCTGTTTGTTACTTTATATTTCCATATGAATTGAAAGTAGTCGAGCAGCCAAATATTATAACGAGGAAAACCAAACACTTCGTCTCAACACAGCAATGAAATTTACAAGGCCCTTTTTTTCAAAAAATGCTCAAAATATCATGTCTTAAGGAAACATACAGCACTTTGTTTGCACTGTAGAAGACTGTGATTTTAGACAAACTTCCTATACATAGTTTGCCTATAACATTGTCAGTTTAAAACTTGACAACACTACAAATTAAGACCAATGATTGGCATTACAAAGGTCTACCAAGCTTATAAGCCCTGTTTAAATTTTTCTCCTAATTTTTGTAATCACAAGCGAAAAACAAAACATCCATCTAACAGTTGTCAAGTCTGTTGAAGTCACCCTAATATATTTTTGTAATCACAAGCCTATAAACCCTGTTTAAATTTTTTCCCTAATTTTTGTAATCACAAGCAACAAAAGAAAACATCCATTTAACAGTTGTCATGTCTGTTGAAGTCACCCTAATAAAAATAATTCATTATGAGGAATGCAACCACAAGGCTCTAGCTTAGTTTGCTGATTCTCGGCATCTTAGTAGTTAACATCTAATCAATCCATCATCTTAGTAGTTAACACCTAGGAACCATTGCAAACAGCTTAGACTGCAATATAAAAAAATTTACTAGCATTATGCAGCTGAGATGCAAATTATAGTTATAAATGCTCCTTGTATTGTTTCCATTAAAATCTAGTGGCTATTCATTTTACTTCTTCATAAAAAAGAAATTATTTCATACCTTAGGGGAAAAAGAATTCCATATCGAACAATCACTCCCAAGCACCATAAGGGAAATAGATACACATTCCAATTCCAGGGTTCTGGAGGATTCGATTTAAAACAGCGAGTGAAAGAATCCTGAATGAAATAATATAAATGTCAAAAGGCAATCTATCTGGATAATAGATTTTCTTCCTTAAAAAAATAAGAATGGATCAACACCAATAAAAAATGCGGCAGAAAAGACATGCTCTACTTATTATGGCATATCAAAATAGAAATCTGAAAAGTTGCATTCAAGAAGAAAGGCAAAAGTTGCATTATAAAAGACTACATAAACAATATATACATGTCCTATTTTTCCATATTAACACAAGGAAGTCTTAGTAATGTCCAAGAGCTAAATTAGGTATTTCCTCAACATTTAAAAGAAATAAGGTTTGTGCATGTTGTTTCCCATTATCAGGTCACCATTCATGGAAGTACAATAAGATGAACATTTCTAGCCCATTTCACCCAGCTTTGCATAAGTTTGCCACTTCACCTAGCAGTCTTATACAGCTATATAGAGAAGTAAAGGCAATGGTAAGGAGTTCTTAGGCAATGCAATACACTTCCAAACTAGAATTTCTGATTCCTAAACTAATTTTTGTATCAAGCATGAAACAAAGTGGAATAGACTAAACATCAAGGATCAGACAAGCTAAAAACACACCTTCTACAGAGTTATGTTCATAAAATCTTGAAGAAAGAGAACATATAAGCAAAGTTTTAAATCTTACATGACAAAACCATTCTGATCTTTTTATGAAATAAGATGCGCCGCTATTCTGTCCTGTCTCGACATTTGGGACAGGAGGCATACCAAGACATACTGATTGGGACACTGAGACGATAGCAGGACGGTCCTGCCCGAACACCTGAGACAGCAATCTATCTTGGCATCCTATAGGACATCCCCTCAAGACCTAAAACACTAAATATGAGCTCTCCAATGGTTGTGTTGAAGTGATAGTTTCCTTCAATCATTGGTTTGTATATTAGAGGGGCTGTTGAAGTTGCACAAATTAAGGACAGACATGAAGAATCAACTGAAATGGTACAGGCATGTATAAAAATATATAAGAGGGCTCCAATAACAAGAGGTACTTTAATTTCTATTTAAGGATGTATAAGAAGGGGAAGAGCTCTTCAACAGTATTTTAAGTGTTAAAAAAAAACAATTCCAACCCTTGTAAAGTTTAAACTTAATGCTGACAACAACTCAAAAAAGGATGGCATTGAAGCAACACTAATAAGCCTACAAGCATCCAGGAAATAATATAGGAGGTCCATATTTATATACAAATCCAAATCAACATTTACCCCAATGAAAATATGAAGAAAAGAAAATTCCAGTTCAGTCGATCAAGAAGAAGACTCTCCACCTACAAACGGTCAAAAACAGACCTCTCCCAACGTAAATTCCAGGCATCAAAGATTCTATGCCAAAACTAACCATCCAGATTCAAGAACCTAACAGAATGCCAACCAACAAAAAAAAAAAAAAGTCTAAAATATGCGGAGCATCTTTCCTTTAAAGCAAATAGCTTTTTTCAAGGCTTGAACACTGGACACACCACGCCTATCGAATAAATCAAATGCAAGTACTAAGAAAAAGAAAAGAAAGCAGACACATAATGAGAACCTAAGTAACCCTAATTTTCATAAAATTCAGTGGCAATTAAAACTTCACTACAATTTAATTACATTGCAAGCACCACAAGCAAATAGATAAAATCCAATCTTGGAGTCCAAATCCTCTGATCAGCACGAAAAGAAACAAAGATGAGAAGAAGAGAGGGAGCGAAGCTTACATCAACGATAGCACCGGCGGCCTCCGTGAGCGTGGGGGAAATGTCAAGCAAATCCCTCCTGATCAAAAGAATCCGTAGGTTAGGGTTTCTTTCGCAACAAAATTTAGCTCAAAGAAAGAGAAATCGAGAGAAGGGGATACAGGTGAAGTTTCTTGGGAGATTCTTGGATGGAGTCGGTGGTGAGGTACTCCTCGATGTTTAGGCGGTCCAGATCCATCTCCGAGCTTGAAGATCGCAGTCCAGCCATGACGACGGCCACGCGAGAGAGAGAGTGCTGGGGTGAGGAAGGGTTTTTATTCTTTCCCTCTTCCACCGATCTACTCGTTAGGGATGGACTCGAAATGGCAGGTGGAATTTTACCTTTAAAAAAAGAGGCCGGTGGCGTGGAGCTGGGAGAGTCGCCAACGTTCCGACTGTGGCGTAGGTTTGCCACGTGCAATGGCCGCCGTCAAGAGCACACGAACCGGTCGGACGAAGCAAGACCGTGAGCTGTGGTCAAGGCCGAGCTGAGTTCTAGCCCGGTTTTCCACTTTAAATATTCAATTAGGTATGATTAATAAGGTAAATAAAAATATAAATTTATAATTTTTTAATTTATAATATTAAATTTAAATGTAAAATTATTAAATTTAAATTTAAAATTAAAGAGAGGATAAATAAAAAATATATTAAATTAAATTATTTTTAAGTTTATATAAAAATTTTATATTATTTTCGTTTAAGTTCATCGGGGTTTTAAATACACAATAGTAAAATGATAATTATACTTTTCTAAGGATCTACTATTTCTTCTTCATTAAGTGGTAAAAAATCTTGACTCTAATTCTTTTGCTATTAAAAAAAAGAATTAAAAAAAAAGTCAAGTTCTTTTCCTACCGAAAAAGAAAACCTTTGTTGAGAAGAAAAAAAAAAAAAAAAAACAACATGAGTTAATAACTTGAAATTATTTTTTCATAAAAAAAAAGTTAGCATTCTTTTCAATTAAGAAAAAGAAAAAAAACAAACATGAGTTAATAGTTTAATGTTAAAAAAAGGAAAAAAAAAGAGACTTTCTTTCTAATAGGTAAAAAAACCTCCATTAAAAAAAAGAAAATGATGTATGACTTGGAAAAAATGAAAGTTATGAACAACCAAAAATAAAAAGAGTTAATAGCTTAATGTAAAAAAAAGAAAAAGAAAATAAAAAAAGTGGCTTTCTTCCTACTAGAAAAAAAAAAAAAAACCTTTGTTGAATTTAAGATTTAATAATCCATATTTTGATGATAATAAATCATTGATTAAGTTACTAATAGCTTTCTTGAGTTGTGATGACTTAAACAAATGTATATCCATCTAGAACGCATTTGATTTTACAAGAGCTCAAGCCTCACCTTTGCATATGTATCAGAAGTGGTATAACGAATATTTGAAGATTGATTTACCATATTAAAATTCGAAGGAATAAAGGTTCATTGTGAATTTTATTTTTTCTAAGGATCATATATGAAGCTAGGTAGGACCTTAAGTGCACAAGGCTCTATTATCATAAAAAATGGTTTAGATTTAGTTTTCTATAATTAATATAAAATTAACTTAAAATCCAAAATCGAACATGTGTAGTTGACTGGACCTTAAAACGGTCGAATGGAGTTGAAAAAATCCTAAAAAGCAGAAACCACCCACTCTTTACCTTAGCCTGACAGTTAACACACAAGCTAGGGTGATCGACCAGCCCTAGCCTAGGCGGTTAACTGGCAGGCTCCACTGGTAGCCCAATGGTCATATTTTCATATGGGCATTAAAGTTGCCTAAAAGTTCTAAGGGCTATATTTTCTCTTTTCTATTCGATAAGGGATTGGTGATTGGTTTTAAAACATGTTTTTAGGTTTGAAATCATTGAAATATCACTCATAAAGCTTTCTTTGAGTCTTTAGTGCACTTAGCAATTCAATCTAAGTTTATAACCTCATTGAAAAATCCACATTCTTGGGTATATGTTTTGAGTGTTCTCTTCAAAAGAAAAATATGCAAAGCCTTTAGCCTATTTATGAGGGTTACTTCTTAGTCTGGAGAAAAAGAGAAGTCATAAGAAGGGTTTGATTTTTACTCGAAAGAAAGATTGAACAGTGGAATACTTAAGTAGGACACTTAAAAAGTAAATGCAGACAATAAGTGTCGAACCATTATAAAATATTTTGTAAGTTAATGTTAAATTTTTTGTAAAGTAATTCAACCCCCCCCTGCCCCCAACTCTTGGGTTGCCCCTTGAGCCTTCAACCTTCATAAAAAAAAAAAGAAAAAGAAAGCAAAAGAGGCTTCCTTTCCATTAGAAAAAAAAAACCTCCATAAAAAAGAAGTCATGGATGGTTGCCATATATATATATATATATATATATATGGCTTTCTTTCTATTGGAAAAAAAACCCTCAATGAAAAAAATGAGGAATTATGGGAGTCAAACCCTAATCAATATGAAAAGTTAACACACTATGATACCACCACATCAAATGCAACTTACTAGAAAGTTTATAGAGGGGAAAGAATATTAGGTGAAGAATTTTTTTTTTTTTTTTTTTACATTCAAACTCATTTAATGCAAATATACATGTGGCTTAAGGAGATAAAAAGGTTGAGAACTCTCAGTTTTACCATATTATATTAGACTAGGTATATGCCTGTGTTACATGAACACTACTTTAATTTAAATTTTAAAAATAAAAATAAGATAAAAAATTAAGTTTTAGAAATATTGTTTATAGATTAATTTTATAAATTAAATTATTATTTTATAAAATTATGTAAAATATAATTACATTATTTCTCCCTATATAAATATATATTATATTAAACATTATATAAGAAAGAAAAAAAAGTTAGTATTAAATATCATTAAATAAGATTGAACACATGGCAAGAATAGGTAAACCTTTTAAGGTTTACTATATTATGTTAGATTTAATTTAAATTTTAAAAATAAAAATAACACACAAATTTAAGTTTTAGAAATATTGTTTATAGATTAATTTTATAAATGAATTATTATTTTATAAAATTACGTAAAATATGATACTATTATTTCTCTTTTTTGCCTTTATATAAATATATATTAGATTAAAAAATATATAAGAAAGGAAAAAAATTGCTAGTATTAAATATCTTTAAATAAGATTAGACATGTGGCAAGATAAGGTAAACCTTCTTGGTTTACTACATTATATTAGATTAGATTTATATGCTTGTACAGTGCACAACATTGCCTTAATTAATAAGATAAATTAAAAAAATGTAGATTTATATAATTTTTAAATTTTAGATTATTAGATTTACATTTTAAAATTATTATTTTAAATTTAAAATTAAAGATAAAATAAATATATTTTAAATTTTACATTATTAAATTTAAATTTTAAATTTATTAAAGATAAGATAAAATATTTGTATTAGATTCATTACATAAAAAATTAATAACTTATTTATGAATTAGAGAAAAAATTAATTAAAAGTTGGCTATGTTTAGCTGTATTAATTAAATAAGGTTTACTGCACCCGCACCAATTTCCTCACCTCTGCATTGCCTTTTAAAGCCTTAAATCTTTTTAACCTTACCTTCTCCTAACCATTAGGAACTCTTCTCGTATCCTTCTCTCTTCAATTTCTTTGGAATGCTAGGCTCTATGGGTGAAAATATCCAATTATTAAATGCAATGTTATACACGGTATGCTTTAAATCTATTGGTGAAAATAAAATATATTTTATTTTTAAAAATAAAAAAATAATATGAAAAAATAGATTTTTTTTAAAATTTTATATATTGCATTGTATAGACTGGTGTGATTTAAATTTTAAAAGTAAAAAATAAAACTTTTAATTTTAGATAATAATACAATAAGAAAATGTAAATTTCTTTTTTATTTTATATTATTAAAGTTAGTACTCTCATATATATATATATATATATATATATATATATATATATATATATGCTACTTTTAACATATAAATCTAAAGCGACATGATAAGCTACAAGAGTATGATGGTAACCCACAAGAGTTACATCTTTTAGTTGCTTGCAGGTGAATCTATTATTTTATTTGATGTAATATGCATATCATCTTGAAATATGTTTTCTTAAAAAAATTATATGATAACAATCTATTATTTAACAAAATTATATTATTTTGTAGAAAGAAAAATTATAATGACCTTGAAGCAGGGAGAGCTTAAATAACAAATAGGAGTTGAATTCTTTGTATTAATGCCTCATACATAGGTGCTTTATTTGTATATTTAAATAATATTTAAAAATTATTAAGAATAATAGTTAAAAGTTATTTAACTTATATGTATACATATTTTAGTGGCTTGCAGGTGAATCTATTATTTTATTTGATGTAATATGCATGTCATCTTGAAATATATTTTTTAAAAAATTATATGATAACAATATATTATTTAACAAAATTATATTATTTTGTAAAAAGAAAAATAATATAATTTTGAACTCAATTTATATCTTGAAAAAAAAAATACTACAATACAGTTATAGTAAATGTAAATTTCAATAAAGTTTTGGAAAGAAGAATAATTTATATGAGAAAAAACTCATTACATTAAAAATTTAATACAGGCACACACGTGGCACAAAGAGAGTAAATCTTTTTATGTTTACTATATTATATTAAATTAGATTGAAATATTGTGGTTGCCCTTTGCACACCCTTGATACACTCATAATTTACTATGATCTATGATTTCTGAATCACACACATGGCCAAAAAATAAAAACTACTTGATCTAGTGTAACAACCACTTTGTTGTCATTGCTTTTGTTTTCTTTTTTTTTCTTTTCTCCTCCTTTCCTTGTTTATATACTTAAAGAAAGAGGTTGGCAATGATATATGCCCTTATATATATATATATATATATATATATATATATTATTCGCCAGTGTTTGGAATGTCTTATGTATGTTACTGATTTTAAGACTCATTCCTTTTAATTAAAACTCTTTAATATTTGTTTAAGAAAAAGTCCGAATATATTAGAGTTGCCATTGATAATTGAAATTTGTTGATCTATTTGATCGGGTTGAAAATTGATTGAATAATATTTATTTGAATCAATTTTTATACCTAAATCCATCCATATGTTTATATTTATATGATAGAAATAAGAACATCTAGCCAGTATCTATGTTTATATTCATATCAACAACAAAAAAATGGATACAAAATATAATTATTCAATCTGAATATGAACATTTAGGTATGCTTGAAAATGAATCGAGTAGGATTAAGTTATACCTGACCACAAATCAATCTGATTTAATATTTGGATCATAATTTTAAATCATAGCTATTTACAATTTTTATTCAAATTAGGTCAGATTAGATATATATATATATATATATATATATATATATATATATATATATATATATATAAAGAATTTTAAATTCAATAGATCATTTGAAGTATCAAACATTTACATTTAAGTAAAGCATCTAGCTATTATTTTATAAAAAAATTAATATAAAACCATTAAAAATTTAGCTAAGACTAAAGTCCTATTTGTATCCAATTGATATTTATGTTTGTCAAATTAATTGATAGGGATATAGACGCACTGTTATCCAACATATATCCTATTTATTTTAGAGATCTCATTACTGAAAGAATAGTGCTCTGAAAGGCAATCATATTTCTTATGTAATAAGAGTTTTTCTGTAAAATTCTTCCAACTCATGAATGATATTGATAAAAGGCATTTTGATTCATCATATGCTGTGTCTTATAACTTTTTATTTTAAGATTATGATGAACCTCATAGATTAGGGCAATGGATTTATGGTTATGATGAAGTTCATAATAGTGAGACCTAAGATCTTATAAACCCTAATCTAGAATATTCCTAGTCGAAGGATCATCGAGTAGGGGATCGATGTTTCCAAAAAGACTGGCACATCCTATGTATGCTAAATGGAGAGAGTGGTTGGTCTCACGACCATTTGTGCAGGGACACTAATATAAGGATGTGGATGCTCATCAATGTATGAGTTCACTGAATTGATCCGTAATGAGAACATCTTATGGAAGTCTTACTTACTTGTCAAAAGATGATTCTCTTAGTGAGAGTGCTGCAAATGATCCTTAGACCTGAGATCACCATGGAATCTTGTACACATGAATCCATGTTTTGGTTCATACTCATTCATGACTTAGCCATGTACGGGGTGTTCATGGATATGGTGAATTGTGTATGAAGATTGTGAGTAGGTCAATAAGGAATCGATCACTCCTAGTAAGAGGAGTATTTATCCTATGTAATCTCATCAAATGATAACTCAGGAAGTCTTTGATCAAAACATGATGATATTAGAAATGGTTTCTAATCTTTCATCGGTCGAGTCTTCATTAGTGATTTAAGATTCAAATGAATAAAGTGTTAGGGTTTGATAATTTTCCATACCCATCGCTTATTCGGGATAAAAGGGGATCGAAGGATTAAATTGCATGGTAACTTGCCACTGAAGGATATTTTGGTAATTTCTACCAAATTCCTCATCTTCTGGGTAGGCATGATACGTTGCTAGATGTCAATCATGTCTTATAGGTTTTCATGAATTAAATTGATTGAATTCATGAGTCAATTTGAAAAATGGTTCAAATTGACAACTAGGGTTAGCTCGATTTGACCTAATTCGATTAGTTGATTTTTAATCAAAATAAATCGATATAAGCCTAGACCTATTGCTGGCTGGATGAGGAATCCAAAGGGTCACACACAAAAGAAACTGATCAAGGGTCTAATTGGATTAGATTAAGTTTGCAAGGTAGACATGCTAACACGTGTTGCAAACCCTAGCTCTTGATTCGAATTGTATTCGAATCTAATTCTTATATTAGGTTAATCTAATATGATTAGATCATGACCTAATGTAGGTTGGCCAAGAGTTGGAATCCAATTGGCTTTATTTAGACCATTGGATATCTCTTTGAATAATGGATCTGGACCATTAGTTAGCGGCTCGATCTAAACCATTGGATGGCTTCCTGGATGAAGGACCTGGACCATTGGTTATTGCTTGAATCTGGACCATTAATTGATGCTTGAATCTGGACCATTAGTTAGTGTCTAAATCTGGACCATTGGTGATGGCGCTTTGCTTCTGGACCATTAGATGGTGTCTTAATCTGGACCATTAGATGGTGCCTTAATCTGGACCATTGGTTTATCATGAAAAAGTGTGGGGTGAGGTTATCAGCGTGAGCGTATCAGATAAGTTTTTTTTTTGAGCGGATACGTCTTTCCGTTCTCTTTCACATGCACCCCTTCCCTTAGCGCCTTATCATGATGATGTGCTACCCTTGGGACACGCCTCATCATGGTAAGGCGTGTGGATAGGATGCATCCCTTGGTGATGCATCTCTCCACCTCTTATAAATAGGAGTGTGTCCTGAGGTTTTATAAGATATGAAAATCCCTCTATTTCTTATTTATTTCTCTTATATCTCTTGTCCTAAACTAAGACAAGGAGACTAAGACAAGGAGGTCTTCTTCAGGACAAGAGGTTGTCTTGTCCTAAACTAAGACAAGGAGGTCTTCTTCAGGACAAGACCTAAACCAGGACAAGGAAGTCTTTTTTAGGACAAGAGTCTTTGAAGGATTTTTTGTAAGAGAAAGAAAAATTAGAAGGGAAAGAAAGTAAGCCAATCAAATCCTTTGGAAGGATTAAACATCAAGGATCAAAGTTTTGAAGAAGGAGCTAGAGTCTTGAACCCAGTTCCTGTGTGGATCACCCCTGGAGGGCATACACTTGTGTGCCTAGTGGAATAAAGGATATTAGCGTTACAGGTATTATCCAATATCTTAATATATTGCCTTGTTAATTGATATAATCAAGGGGTCCTGGGTCTAGGGTTTCAGTTGACTAGGATCTCAAAGTTTAAAAATTTTGAAATTCGGTCTTCCACTGTGCAACCAAAACCCAGCAGTGGTATCAGAGCCACCTTGATTCATTCAATTAATAGTCAATTAAATATTTTGAATGATTATATTCAATCTAATGATATCTAGTACGAAAGTTGTAACAAATGATGTATGTCATAGATTAGGAGTTTCATTTAAACCCTAATCGACATAGAAATATGCTTAGATTATTCAGTCATCATTCTGATATAAGGTTGTCCTAACATAACGGTGGACTTCTGCTATGTTGTAAGGTTGTCCTAGAATGATGACTCACTTAGCACAATTTATGTTGTGGTATTATTTGACTATAAGAAAGTTTGTATTGTTAGGATGTGCATGAGACCATAAAGCCTTTTTTTTTTTGTTAAAATTATATTTAGTCATAGTGTTATAAAATCATAATACAAATCCATTTAGAGTTTGAACGATCAATTGGTGTTTAGGAAAGTGGTTCTGGGAAGGTAAAGAGAACGTGGTTTATAATTGGGTCCGTTGCTTACCTGGCCAAAGTTTTGGTGTCTAAGACAAGCATGGGGGGCCTCCCACCTCTCTCCCACTTACATGGCCAATTGGATAGATTTTAGACCTTGAATTGGAAATGCTAAATGATTGAAACACTAAATGCCTTCCTTCATGCTAAGCCAAATTCAAGTCAAAAACTATAGTAGGTTTGTTGTGTAACACAAGGCCTAATCTAGGGTTTGATATGAAATTTGTCGTGGTGCATCTAATGCTTTATAGCTTGATTGATGGTGTTGCTTTATTGTGTAACACAAGGGCAACATTATTCAAATGTGACTATATAGAAATGAGGGATCTGACTAAACTAAGACATTGTAGTTTGTTGTGTAACACAAGGCTGTAAGTGTCTTAGAGGCAGCTGTTATATTGAGAGTTGCATGGGTTGCAATTGAAAAGAAGAATTTCCTACCCTTGAACTCATGAATGTTTGTTGTGTAACACAAGGCATTTATGGGGAATTGGGATCTCAACCCTTCTAAAGAAACCCTGTTAGGGTTTCTTGCTTACCATAGGTAAGGGCTATGGTATTCGTAGTAAAATAGTGGGAGACACAATTAGATTGATAAGTCCTTATCTAGTTGTATATATCATCTTGAGTGGTCTGCTTATACATTGTTCTTTATTTTTGAAGATTAATATTATGGCTTCTACTTTAACACTCCGAGGCATTTTAGATATTAACAAATTGACTGGTCCCAATTATGTGGATTGGTTAAGGAACCTAAGAATTGTCTTAACTCAAGAGAAGGTCTCCTATATCATCAATTCTCTTGATCTAGATCCGATTGGAGATGATGCTATGGAGGAGGAAAGGGCCACATATAAAATGTGGCAGAATGATAGTTTAACTATCAAGTGCATTATGTTGGCCTCTATGAGCAATGAATTGCAGAGACAACATGAAGAAATGAAACCTCAGTCCATACTACTCAATCTTAAAGAGCTTTATGGAGAGCAAAGTAGGGCTGCCCGATATGAAATATCGAAGCAGTTGTTCCGAGCACGTATGAGTGAGGGCTCATCCCTTCAAGCCCATGTACTAAAGATGATTGACTTAATCACTCGATTAGGTCAATTAGGGTTTGTAATGGATGGAGAGCTAAATCAAGATTTGATCCTGCAATCACTCCCTGATTCCTTCTCTCAGTTTATCATGAACTATCACATAAATAAACTGAACATTTCATTACCTGAGTTGCTTAACATGCTTAAGACAGATGAGAGCCACTTTAAGGGTGATAAGGCTCATCTTCTTCTAATTGATGGGAAGAAGAAAACAATGATAAAGAAGGGTTCAAAGAGAAAGTTGAATCCAAAGAAAAGCATCCAGAAGAGGAAGAAGGCAAAAAAGCCCTCTGTTGATGGAACCTGTTTTCACTGCGGCAAGCAGGGACATTGGAAGAAAAACTGCAAGTCATATCTTGCAAGTCTGAAGCATGATGCTGGTGGAGCATCAAAAGGTTTGTACATGATACAAACTAACTTGTCATTGAGTACATCATCTTCTGATTCATGGGTATTAGATACCGCATGTGGGTCTCATATATGCAAGTCTTTGCAGGGACTTCAGAGAATTAGGAGCTTGAAGAAGGGTGACTTTGAGCTTCATAGTGCGAGTGGTGAAGCCATTCAAGCAGAAGCTGTGGGCACCTATCTATTGTTATTACCTTTGAGCAAAATTTTAGAATTGAAACACTGTTATTATGTTCCAAATATTATTAGAAATATTATTTATGTATCCTTGTTATTACAACAAGGTTTTGAAATTAATATAAAGAGCAAAGGATGCTCTATTTTTTATTCTAATAATTACTTTGGAAGTGGTTTATTTATTAATGGTCTTTTAGTTCTTTCACTCAATGATAAAGTTTTACTTGTAGAAAACAAGAAAAGAAAGAGAGAAGATATTAATGTCACTTTTCTCTGGCATTGCCGATTAGGTTATATTAGTGAGTCCAGGATAAACAAGTTATACAAAGATAACTTCTTTGACCCTTATGATTATGAATCATTAGGAACTTGTGAGTCCTATCTTATAGGTAAAATGACCAAGTCTCCATTCACTGGTCATGGAGATAGGGCAACTGGGTTATTAGAGCTAATACATACAGATGTATGTGGACCTATATCAACTCAAGCTAGAGGAGGATATTCTAATTTCATCACATTTACTGATGATTTATCTAAATTTGGATATGTGTATCTTATGAAACATAAATCTGAAGCCTTTGATAAATTTAAAGAATATCAAAGTATGGTTGAGAAGCAAACTAGAAAAAGTATTCAAATCCTTCGGTCAGATCGAGAAGGAGAATACCTATCTAGTGAATTTCTAGATTATCTTAAAGACAAAGGCATTCTCTCAGAATGGACACCTCTATATATACCACAATTAAATGGTGTAGCAGAAAGGAGGAATCGCACCTTGTTAGATATGGTAAGGTCCATGATGAGCTTCACCGATCTTCCTGAATCCTTCTGGGGTTATGCCCTCGAGACTGCTGCCTATATACTAAACAGGGTACCATCAAAATCTGTAGCTAGCACTCCATATGAATTATGGAAGGGCAAAAGACCAAATCTTAAATATTTTAAGACTTGGGGTAGCCCTGCTTATGTTAGAAATGTATTTGGACATAAGCTAAGTGCTAGGGTTGATAAATATAGGTTCATAGGTTATCCCCGAAAGGGTATTGGATACCTCTTTTATCATCCTACTGAACAAAAGGTTTTTGTCAGTAGGCATGCCACTTTCTTGGAGAAGAAATTTATCCAAGAAGGAGGCAGTGGGAGAATACTTGAACTTAGTGAAGTTCAAGACCAACAACCTACTCCTATAGATAATCAACTTGAAATTCCTCAACCATAAGTACCTATTAATTAGGTACAACCACAACACACACCTCCTCTCCTTAGGTCAGAGAGAGTGCGAGATGCACCTCTCAGATATGGCTTTCTCATTGGAAATGAACATGAAGCCAGCATCATTCAAGATGATGATCCTGTGACCTATACAGAAGCTATCAAGAGTAAAGATTCTGACAAATGGCTAGATCCCATGAAATCTGAAATGGACTCCATGTATTCCAACCAAGTTTGGACCTTGGTTGATCCACCTGAGAGAGTAAACCCAATAGGGTGCAAATGGGTCTTCAAAAAGAAGATTGGAGCAGATGCCAAGTAGAAACTTATAAGGCTAGGCTAGTGGCAAAAGGTTTCAGACAAAGACATGGAATTGACTATGATGAAATATTTTCGCCAGTAGTTATGCTGAAGTCCATTAGGATTATACTTGCTATAGCTGCATACTACGATTATGAAATCTGACAAATAGATGTAAAGACTGCCTTCCTCAATGGCTATCTTAAGGAAGAAGTCTATATGTTATAGCAGAAGGATTTGTTTCAAGTGGGAGATCGAACCAAGTATGCAAGCTAAAAAAATCTATTTATGGATTAAAGCAAGCATCAAGGAGTTGGAACATCCACTTTGATGAAACAATCATGGAATTTGGTTTCATAAAAAATATGGATGAACCATGTGCATATAAGAAGACAAGTGGGAGTGTCATTGTCTTCTTAATTTTGTATGTTGATGACATACTTATCATTGGGAATGATATTCCAATGTTGCAATCAGTCAAAGCTTGGCTATCTAAAAGGTTTTCTATGAAGGATTTGGGAGAAGCATCCTATATACTAGGTATTAAGATCTATAGAGATAGATCTAAGAGGATGCTCGGCTTATCCCAATCTAGGTACATTGACTTAATATTGAAAAGATTTAATATGGAGGAAAGTAAAAGGGGTTACTTGCCCATGGGTTAAGGCATACATCTTTCTAAGAAGATGTCTCCTAAGGCACCTGAAGAGAGACAAAAGATGAGTAAGGTTCCTTATGCTTCGGCTGTAGGATCGATCATGCATGCTATGTTATGTACCAGGCCTGATGTTGCTTATGCCTTAGGCATCACAAGCAGATTTCAGGCTGATCCTGGAGAAGATCATTGGAAAGCTGTGAAAAATATTTTTAAGTACCTTAAAAGGACCAAAGATGTTTTTCTAATATATGGAGGATCATATTTAAAACTAGAAGGCTATACTGATTCTAGTTTTCAATCAGATCCAGATGATAGTAAATCCATATCAGGGTATGCATTTACTTTGTATGGAGGTGCAGTAAGTTGGAAAAGTACCAAGCAGCAAACTGTAGCTGACTCAGTTACTGAGGCAGAATACATAGCTGCTATGAAGCCGCTAAGGAAGCAGTCTGGATGAAGAAGTTCATCTCGGAGTTGGGTGTAGTTCCTGCGATACAACAACCGGTGCCACTTTATTGTGATAACACTAGAGCTGTTACACAAGCTAAGGAACCAAGGTCTTATCAAAAATCCAAGCACATTCTAAGGCGCTTCCATCTCGTTCGTGAAATCATTGAAAGAAAAGATGTGGTTATAGAATGATTAGATACAAAGAACAACATAGCAGACCTATTCACTAAGGCCCTTCCTCAACAGCAGTATAATCGCCATTTAGATTGTATGGGAATTAAATATAAGGGCGATTGGCTTTAGTGCAAGTGGGAGATTGAAAGAATAGTACTCTGAAAGCCAATCATATTTCTTATGTAACAAGGGCTTTTCTATAAAATTCTTTCAACTCATGAATCATATTGATAAAAGGCATTTTGATTCATCATATGCTGTGTCTTATAACTTTTTATTTTAAGATTATGATGAACCCCATAGATTAAGGCAATGGATTTATGGTTATGATGAAGTTCATAACAATGAGACTTAAGATCTTATAAACCCTAATCTAGAATATTCCTAGTCGAAGGATAATCGAGTAGGGGATCGATGTTTTCAAAAAGACTGGTACATTCTATGTATGCTCAATGGAGAGAGTGGTTGGTCTCACGAACACTTGTGTAGGGACACTAATATAAGGATGTGGGTGCTCATCAATGTATGAGTTTACTGAATTGATCCATAATGAGAACATCTTATGGAAGTCTTACTTGTCAAAAGATGATTCTCTTAGTGGGAGTTCTGCAAATGATCCTTAGACCTGAGATCACCATGGAATCTTGTACACATGAATCCATGTTTTGGTTCATACTCATTCATGACTTAGCCATGTATGGGGTGTTCATGGATATGGTGAATTATGTATGAAGATTGTGAGTAGATCAATAAGGAATCGATCACTCCTAGTAAGAGGAGTATTTATCATATGTAATCTCATCAAATGATAACTCAGGAAGTCTTTGATCAAAGCATGATGATATTAGAAATGGTTTCTAATCTTTCATCGGTCGAGTCTTCATTAGTGATTTGAGATTCAAATGAATAAAGTGTTAAGGTTTGACAATTTTCCATACCCATCGCTTATTCGGGATAAAGAGGGATCGAAAGATTGAATTACACAGTAACTTACTACTGAAGGGTATTTTAGTAATTTCTATCAAATTCCTTATCTTCTGGGTAGGCATGATACGTTGCTAGACGTCAATCATGTCTTGTAGGTTTTCATGAATTAAATTGATTGAATTCATGAGTCAATTTAAAAGATGGTTCAAATTGACAACTAGGGTTAGCTCGATTTGACCTAATTCGATTAGTTGATTTCTAATCAAAATAAATCGATATAAGCCTAGACCTACTGCTAGTTGGATGAGGAACCCAAAGGGTCACATACAAAAGAAACTGATCAAGGGTCTAATTGGATTAGATTAAGTTTGCAAGGTAGACATGCTAGCACGTATTGCAAACCCTAGCTCCTGATTCGAATTGGATTCGAATCTGATTCTTGTATTAGGTTAATCTAATATGATTAGATCATGACCTAATATAGGTTGGCCAAGAGTTGGAACCCAATTGGCTTTATTTAGACCATTGGATATCTCTTTGAATAATGGATCTGGATCATTGGTCAGCGGCTCGATCTGGACCATTGGATGGCTTCTTGGATGAAGGACCTGGACCATTGGTTATTGCTTGAATTTGAACCATTAGTTGGTGCCTGAATCTGGACCATTAGTTGGTGTCTGAATCTGAACCATTGGTGATGGCACTTTGCTTCTGGATCATTAGATGGTGCCTTAATCTGGACCATTAGATGGTGCCTTAATCTGAACCATTGGTTTATCATGAAAAAGTGTGGGGTGAGGTTATCAGCGTGAGTGCATGGATAAGGCGTATCAGATAAGTTTTTTTTTGAGCGGATACATCTTTCCGCTCTCTTTCAGATGCGCCCCTCTCCTTAGCGCCTTATCATGATGATGCGCTACCCTTGGGACACGCCTCATCATGGTAAGGCGTGTGGACGGGATGCATCCCTTGGTGATACATCCTTCCGCCTCTTATAAATAGGAGTGCGTCCTGAGATTTTATAAGATATGAAAATCCCTTTGAAAGAAAGCAAGCCAATCAAATTCTTTGGAAGGATTAAACATCAAGGATCAAAGTTTTGAAGAAGGAGCTAGAGTCTTGAACCCAGTTTCTGTGTGGATCACCTTTGGAGGGCATACACTTGTGTGCCTAGTGGAATAAAGGATATTAGCGTTATAGGTATTATCTAATATCTTAATATATTGCCTTATTAATTGATATAATTAAGGGGTCCTGTGTCTAGAATTTTAGTTGACTAGGATCTCAAAGTTTAAAAATTTTAAAATTCGGTCTTCCGCTGCGCAACCAAAACCCAGCAATTACCTCTATCCCCATGAAAAGAAAAGATGGGCAAAAGAGCTGGTGGTACTGATTTTAATACAGGATTTTCCCCATGGGATTTTTGGAAATAAAAACATAATACAAGAGCAACAACAGGCCGGGATTTTTAGAAGAACACCGCAGGCCTTGCCTAATGACCACGCGATCCAAGGCGATCATCTTGACGCGCTGCGGACGACGGCATTGCGGCGGCCGATCGACCGGGCTTTCGCAACGATCATCCGGCAGACGGGGCACGAACGGGTGACGGCAAGCGGTGGTGCTGGCCTCGTCTCCGGCCTTGAGCTCTTCCAAACATATCGAACAGTGTTTTCCGGCATCCTCTGGCCCAACGGACAGACGCTTCGTGACCGAACTGAGACGAGCTAAACACATCAATCTTGTAGCCATGAAGGGAGGGCAGTGGAAAGAGGAAGTGGTTTTTGGTTTGTATGCAGTCCTATCGGTAGTGCCGCAGTCATAATACCAGCTTAAAATCTTTCCTCAGGTAGAGAATATCATCTGATCTGGCCGTCCACTCCATGGAATGTGTTTTTTAATTAGAAAACAGCGAGGCTTTTGGGCATCAACGCTTGTGTCCTTGGGCTTGGATGGTGTCAGGCTTTTGCGGAGAGTTATGATTTGATAATTTATTTTTCCGATCTAAAAAGCACAGAGAAAAAAAAAAAAAAAAACAGTTGCGTGCTCCATACATTATAGTACTTTCGTTAGTTTGATTTTAATAAATTTATATTCTAGTTTTATTTCTTGCCGGAATAAAATATGGGATCATGGACTTGATTGACACGTGCTTGAGTTGACTTGATCCACGAAGTATTGGTGTGACATTTAAGGGCGTTTGATTTGTTTGATAGATTCTTCAAAGATTTCTTGGCATGCAGCGAAAATATTTTAAAACCTTCAACGTTTGATTCACCAAACTCAGGTTTTTATCAAGGCATTTAATTTATTGATGGGATCATACTACCACAAAATATAGTAATATAATTGCTGCTTGATAGAAATTTAATATCAAATTTTTTAAATTTTTTTTTAAATAACTTATATGCTATATAACTATAAATTATTTATATATAAATATTATTATAATATATATATATATAATTAATATAAAATTTAATATTATGTAACATAATATATAATATAATATTAAATGTATCATATAATTATTATAATTTAATAATATTATTAAATTATAAAATATAGTTAAGGATTCGATTATTTTTTTTATCCTTAAATTCACATGAATTTTGAAGGCAACTCTTTTTTTTTTTTACTTTTTTCATCTTTAAAATTGATAAATTGTGTCAATTTTAATTCATGAAATAAAATAAAAAATATAATATTTTTAAAATATAATGGGCTATATTATAACTACTGATAGTTTGAAGAGTAAAATAAATTTTTAATAAAAATTTGAGAACCAAAAGTATTTTTTCATCTAAATAATTTTTTTAAGGAAAAAATATTATAAAAATGTAGGACATCTTTTTCATTATTATTTTATTTAATGTTAACAATTAATAATGCGATAAAAAGCCCATTTGTTGTAAGTCTTAAGGGAAAAAAAAAAGTCTTAAGGGAAAAAAAAAAAAAAAGAGAGAGCAATGCTGAAAACGAATGGAAAAACCATAGAACAATCCTAAGTAAATGCATTTAGCTACCAAAATTTCTAGTACAACGGAGCCCACAGACCATTTACGTGGCTCTTCATCAATGGCCATGGTCATTCACATACTCTACTTCTATTTCTTCTAGTTTGTCTCATATCATTATTCAAGGAGTGTGTGTAAAAGAATAGGTTTTGATACATTGGGCACTATTTAGCAATGAACCCATCTTCAGGAAAGAAAGCTATGAAGAAACCTTGCTGGATGAACAGATACCTTGACACACATTTTAGAAAGGGACTTTGAAGATAATATACCTAGATTTGCCATTGTTTTCATTGCCTCCTCATAGCCACAGTCACGAGCTCAGTTATTGGGGACAATCTGGCCAAGATCAAAGAATTCCACTGTGATGAAAAAATGCAGAGAATTCATTTAAAATTAAAAATGTTACACAATTAACACTGAAACAATAAATTAACAAAAAAAAATCAGGCTATTTCTCTGCTATATATCTGTACATTTGTAAACAAGCTCAGGAGAAGCTAAAACGAAAATTATTAGTAGTACTGACACCAGTAATAACAGATAGCAAGCTTGAATAAATTATGAGCAAATGAAGTATACCTGAAAGTAATGTGGAAAATTAATTCAGAAAAACCTATCACTCATTCAAGCAATGCGGAGATTTGCTTCTTGCTGCTTCATCCTCATGGATTTGCTATTTGATTGCCACTGCATGGACGGATGTTGGATCACCAATCATTCCCCTTCCCTTTTTTCTTTTTTTTTTTTAATTTCAAACAACAATAATATTGTCACCACCACAAAAAAGAGAGCTCCACGTTGCCTTCAACTCATTGGAGCAACAAAAATTTCTAGGAGTCTCACTTTATTCATGACCATCCCCACTCCGAGTGAACGTGATTGCACAACCACTGAACCATGGGGACATTGAGCATGACAGGACCATTGATTCCAGACTTTTGAAGAACATTAGCTCCCCACACCAGGGAGATATTTGAGAGATTTCAATGAGCAACCATGCTGGAAATGAACCATGGGCGCAAACCAGTTAGGCTGGATTGGATTCGGTTTCATATTTAGATTATGATTTTTGATGAAGATCCAATCTATTTGGTGTTGGGGTAAGGTTGGATTGGGTTTATAACAGATGATTTGAGTTGGTTCGAGGTCATATTCAGAATAATATCTTATTATTTTATAATCAAAATCTAGTAATTAAGTTATATTTATTAAAATAAATAAATAAAATTAAAAGAAGCCAACTTAAAATTAAATTTTCATTCAAAACATTTAATTCCATCCAAGTAAATGATTAACCTTAATTTATAAATTATAATTTTTAAAATATTTATTGATATACTTAAAGACATTATAAATAAAAATTGTTAGAATAAATAATGAAATATATATATTTAGATATAATTAAGAAAAAAAAAGATGAGAAGAAATCTAGTTATTAAGATGAAAAAGAATTAGTTTAAATGAAACTTCATTTAATGAATTGATAAAGATAAATGAGAAAAACACAAGATTTAAACTTAGACTCAAAATTTCAATCGAGTCTAATTTTTGAACCCAATTTGATCCATAGGTTTTTAAATACAGATTAAGTCTGGCCTGTTTAGGTTAAGACTGGATTAAGTCATAGGTTGACTTAAATCCATTGGGAGCCTTACACCTCTGGTCAAAGCCATGAGGCCAAAATTTGATTCAAAATTAACAAAATCTCAGTTCCATAGTCTTGGAATCAATTTGCTTGAAAAGATTATCTTCCTCTAACATACCCAAAAAAAACATAGAAGAAGAAAAAAACCTAAAAAAAGGACAAAAAAGAGCCATGATTTTACCCCCAAAAAAGACAAAAAAGAACCATGATTTCAGTTCATCTCAGCTAAGATGGAAGATTATACAGTCTTTTAAGGTATTTGTGAGGTTCAAGTAACTAAGTTAATATTTCTAACATCCAAGGTATCAAAATATTACTTGCATTGCATGTTCCAAATCTACAATACCCCTCCACATTTTTTTTTTCCCTCTGAAATACAACCTTACATTTATTCATCAAAAAGTTCACAACAAAAGGGTGAAAAAAGCATCAAAATATTGGCCATCACATTAATAACATACAAATAAATCACCTTATTTTACTATCATTTTCAATATCAAAAGCCAACATTTGATATATTTCAAATTATATTTTCAGAAATAAGAACCTTTCCCTTTCCTCCAGTGGTCCCCAGAACCATCCTTGTCCAGCCAGTTGGGCATATACCTTGTGTCCCCGAGCTCATGCGTATACCAGCTGTTAAGGAAAACTTTTGTCCCCTTTCTGATTGCAGGACCCTGGGTTTCCCTTTTGCTTTATTCTCCCAGCTGTCTTTGAAATTCTCTCGCCTTGTCCCACTGAGAGAATCCATTAAACAATAGTCTGACCTCCCTTGCACTTAGCCTGGATGATTCCAAGCTAAAGCATCAATCATTAATTCTGCCAGTGTGGTCTGCCAGAACAGCACTTTCTCAAGAATAATCTCAATCAAATTAGAGCTCAAGGCCAAATTTTATGGCTCCATCTACCTTGGCAGATGAAAAGTAAAACTTAGGTGCCATCCATGCCAGTACCTGGCCTCCTGTTGTCACTAACAAATCTCTCCAATTTAGTTTTCTCAAAATTTGTTTAAGCTTCCGAAAGAGGATGAACCCCAGCTAATATAAACAACAGGTTTTATCATAAATGACACTGTAATAAAAGCAAATTATTATTAACACATCATCACATGTTTCATAATTTCTGACATTAATCAATTTTCTTCACCTCATATAAAGTTGAAGTACAAATTCTATGTGATTATAATTGAATATTTTCCCATATAAAGGTTTGATTAAAAATCTAAATCATTTAAAATTTCTCAGGACATTCATCTGCACATAAGAGTCCGAGAAGAGGATTTTTTTTTTTTAAAAAAAAGAAAAAACTTCGACTACTAGATAAAACCTTCACATAAACAGTGCTGAAGGATAACATAAATAAGATACACACAAAGCCATCACTGCAACATATGAAACTACCACCTGACCACTTTATCCAGAGGTTGTGACAATAACTGAGGACTTAAGCGAGCAGATGGAAGATAAATGCTTCGAAACACAGTTGCAGTCTACTGCCTACTAGTACACTAACAACCAAGAAAAATCAACAACAGCAAACATATCGTGGATGCCCACTTTATAAACTATTCCTTTTTCTTTTTTTTGGGGGGAAAAAACTTCCTTTTGCTCTACTGCTTTCGCTGTTCTATTCACAAGCTAGCTTGGTGTCGAAGCTACTCAAGCAGATGGCGAATGCCTGGAAGGCTGAGAGCGGATAGCGGTAGTCCATGGTGAACATATCCTTTGCCACCTTGCCAAACTGCAGAATGATCTTGTCATGATCAGGAGGCGCCGGCTGTGATGGCGTGGGAGCTCCTGCAGCAGGCTGTGCTGCAGCAATAAGCTGGAAGTTCTTGACAGAGGCGACAGTAACCCGGCCCCGGAAATTGAGGCACCAGCACTGCAGCTGTTCATGCCATCTAGGGGCCTTGTTGCGGAGCACCAGAGGCCTCTCCTTGGTCTCCTCCTCATCTCCCTCCCGAGTCCCTCCGGTGATGTCAGAGAAACGAGAGCTGCTGAAATCCATGGACCGGTCCATGATGGAGGACTTGGAGAAGGACATGCTGCGGAATGAATCCTCTAGGGATCGAGTAAGAAGGTGATCAGGTTGGCCAGGGACTGTGCCACCAGGCTCAAGGGCAGAAGCAGGAATGGAGTGCATGATGCAGTGCATCCGCCGCGGGCCTCTGGTGCCAAGAACATTCAGCTCATATGTCACCTGAGCAATGTTGTAACTGCCAGATGGGACCTTCGGAGAGACTTTCTTGGAGTAGAATCTGCGGCTTGTTCGCCCTGGTGGGCAGAGGGCAGCCCCATTGTATGGTGGTTGGGTGTCATAGATTATGAACTTTGTGCCAAGGAAATTTGACCTGAAATGTAAAATGGAAGGATTTAAACTAAGGTTTGTGACTTGTGACTAAAAATATAAGAATGTAGACAGGTTTTTGAGGCAACTAAGTTCTATTACCTCAACTTTCCAATATAAGTGTTGCTTGATCTAGATATGTTGTCAGCATTCATAGATATAACGTACTCTGTGGAGGTTGTCCGGCGGTTCCTTTTTGCCGATAGGAGGAACTTTCCATTCTCAACAAGCACAGCTTCATGGTAAAATAAAATCACAAAGACATTTAATCTTTATAATAGACATAAATTGCAGGTGCCAAGAAACAATATTAAACCTTCAAGAAAAGAATCATGAAAGCTTGAATGCATGAACAAGTGACAGAATACATGCTTCTGAAGATCAGCATCAAAAGTTATCCAGGTAAAGAAGCTCTATAGATGGAAAGGAATTGATGATGCGACTAAAGATGGCTGGCTATATCTTGGGAGGAACCACCAGAAGCAGGAAAGATGAACAGAAAAAATTGATGAACATAGCATACCTCTAACAAAAAAAGGAAAAAGAATTATGGCACTATTGGTGCCTAAGCAGGACCTGATATACTTTCCTGGTAAGAATCAAGCTATTTTATGTCCAGAATATTTGGTTAAAATAACAGGTTTTTATTAATATTGTCAAACATTTGAGACAACTCATGGAAAAGGAACATGGGAATATCTTTTTTAGATTTACACTAAAGGAGAATATCTATTTTTCCTCAATAAACTTTGTGTTACATGAACTTCTTATATCAAAGATTGACATTATAATGCATGAACATCACCGAATAAAGATGACAATTCCCTGTTTACTTGGTTACAAATTGAACAAGTTTGTGACATTGACAAGGATTTGACAAAATTTCCAACACATGGAATCACTGAAAGATTGCTAAGATTTGATCAACATTAAAAGAAATCGAGAAATTTATTGAAACATTATAGGGTGCATAAAAACAATTAACAGGAAGCACACTTACCATTCCCGAGGCACAGGTAGAGATGATAAGTTAATTTTGATTTATCCCTCTTTATGAAGCATTGAATGGTTCCATCTCGAGGTCCAGGCTGTACAAATATAACAGAAGTTGATAGCTTAATATAGCTGCATATGACAAATATCACTCAACCAATTCTACCAATTCTCCTGTTAGTGTAGTCCTATAATTTCAATGCAGCCTCACAAAATATATGGCTACCAGATTATTAGCATCACACGACAATAGAAAATGAAATATTACCTGTTTCAGGGATACTGGGAAAGTGAGCTTTCCACTCAACTCTGGGCTTCTGACTATCTCTTTACACATCTCCCTCCATGATCGACAAACAGCTGCACAGGCAACAACATGTTTGCGCGATGGCCAGGTACTTTCACTGGCCTCCAACCTTTTAATCACATCACGAAGTAGCTCAGGAGGAAGGCTAGCCCAGCGGCTCTGCTGGATCACCGGAGGCTGATCTAGCAGTTCATGCACAGAACTTTGAGATTTTCCCCTGTGATGACCTGAAAAGCCTGAAAGCCTCACCTCAAAACTACGTCTTGACAAACTCCCAAAACTATCTCTTACATCACGAACTATACTGCGGAACGACATCTAGGCAAACTGAAGCCACAAATCAAACAAGCCAGGATCACTGAAGCCTGCCAATATGCATACAAGGAATAGCTTCACTCATATCAGAGTAGCAAGCACAAAAGACGTTTTTAGTATTATAAGCATGTCAAACTACACATGAGGTAGAAACATTCTCAGATTCTTTAACAAGGAAACAAAAATCAACTCTAATAAGAGAAGAACTAGATGACAACTCCATACCTTGCTTCAAATTTTAATGTTCTGTTTTAACTGGAAAACCTTAAAATCAGAAACACACCAGATACAGATGGCTGCAAAATGAAAAATAAAAAATAAAAAAAAAGAAAGAACTAGTAGTAAATTATATAATTAAAAGGTGCAAGCTACCAGCAGCTCTCAATCTTATATACAAATAGGCATCAGCCAAAAATAGTAGCCAGCTTTAGAGGAAAAAATTGTTGATCATGACCTGATCACAGTTAACAGTAGACAAAGCAAAGAGTACAAAATCCTGGTTAAAATAGATGATATGATCATAACTGGTAATATAAGATCATTCACAATTTAATAAAAAAGCAACAGCTTGGATACAACAAACAAAGACAACCCAGAGCTTATCAAAGGAATTGGCTATAGCATGGCTTCAATCAATTAATTGGTCTTCCATTATTTTCCTTGATGCATATGACTACATAATTACCAAATCGGACACCGAGAAAGAACTCATTGAAACTAAAATTGCTGATCTGTACAACACTTATTTGAGGTCAAAGACATTATCAATCCATACCAATAAATTAAAATTGGACAAGAGAGAGTTGCATCAAGCTTAGTTCTCCCTGCTAAAGAAACCAATCTGGGCCAAGATTTTATTTATTTATTTAACTTTTTGTGTTGGTTGGGGGGGGGGGGGTGCGGTGGGAGGATTGAAAATTAGAGAAAATGACTGAAAACACCCCTGGATGTTATGGTAATCGAGAGACAGGAAACAAGGAACAAAATCTCAGCACTCTCCAGAAAATCATAACTACCAGAGCATTTCCAAGATAAAGTTAAATTGGAAGGCAAAAGATGCCTAAACTAGCCTTGGATCAAGAGAATCCATCGAAAATCGAATTAAAGAAGTCTTTTTTTTTTTTTTTAATCTTCTCACACAAAGAACCAGCAGAAGTGAAGAAAATGGAAATAGTTGTGAAATTAGACATGTTTCTCCATAAAAGCTTCCCCTATTTATTCTGACAAAAACCAGAAATTTCACTTTCGAGCCATTTATTCGGACAAAGTTTCAATCTCTCGCGCGAAAGTAATTATCTCAAAATTTGGAAGAAAAATAATGGTAACCCTCAAAATAAGAACCAAGTAAGATATCTACAAGGAAACATGAGCAAGTGTTCGAAAAAACAACCGAAAATAGCTCCAAGATCAAACCTTGCACATTTCAAAGACTAAAAGCATTCTCTTCACAATAAAGAAGATCTACAACCATTCTCTTCACCAAATTCACAAAATTTACCCAAAAAAGCACACGAACAGACAACCCAAAGCCATGGTACTCATCAAAAAAACAGCGAAATCAAAAATCTACCTCAAGGCTCCCGAATCGAGTGGGAAACCCTCGAGAAGTCCTCAAAAATCGAATCTTTATACCCCAACCTCCGCTCCGATCGCACGAAAGGTATCGTCTTTACCCGTCCCACTCGCTCCCCTCGATCCCTTCCTTCTCGCCGGCTCGCTCTCTCTCTCTCTCTCTCTCTCTCCAGACGGATCTCAAAGCTTCGTGAAATCCAGCTCAAGGGTGGGAGAAGGACGGGGAGTGGAGGAAGGAAAAGGTGGGCTAAGTGATGAGCGGAAAGAGGGGCCGCTCTTAAATTTTCATCGCGTTCCGTCCAATGGGGAGTTGACCTTCCGTTCCGTTACATACGGGGGTTGCTGGACTAACGGCGGCTTTTCTTAACGGCTCCGTTTGTCTCCGCGTTGCCTCGAAGCTTCCGAGGGGAGGAGACCCGAGCGTGGTTTTCTTAATGGGAGTTCCGTTTAAGATGTTCCTGTTGGATGTTATAGGTCGAGATTTGTTCCCACAAAATACAAAGTTTTATTCGTGTCGAATGGTTTGTCTTATTGGCAGTCGGTTGGGGTGGGGACTTTTGGAGGTACGATGGAACGGTCGCTCGCTTTTTTGTGCGTCGAGGTTCGGGAAAAAGTCGCTGGCTTTTCGCGATCTAATTCTTTCTTCAGGAAATTTCGCCGACCTTATTCCTCGCACAGGGGAAAAGGTCACCAGCAAGCCTTTCACTTTTTTTTTTTTTTTCTTTTATTTTTTTCATTTTGCTTTTATAAAATGATAGCACTGTAAATAAAATAAAGTTTAAAAGTAAAAGAAAAATATAAAGAGCTGAAAATAAATGAAAGTGTTGAATGGATGATATTAAAGTTCAGTACTCTAGCTGGATCCAAAATATTAGCGTGATGGTAGGTTTATAAAGAAATATTCTTTGATGCTTTAATTAATCATATGACCTTTTTTATTTGGAAGCTCTGATCTTATGATTTTCTTAAGGTTAACTTTAATGATAATGTGACTGGCAAAGTAAGGGAGCTAGTTTTGTTATTTACGATCACTATCGAGCTTTTATAAGTAGCAAATAGTTCTCATCCCTATGATTCTATTGCTTTTACCGTGAAATTGCATGAGATTTTTCTTCCCAAAGGTATAAGGACTGTATGTATGTATAAAAAAATTATAATAAATTAAAATTTTTAATCAAATTATGATTTGTTCAATCAGTTTTTGGTAACAATTTTTCCTGATTTACTTAATCAAGATCTCCTGATTACCGATCACAAATTGTATTAAAGGATGATTTTAAGACTCTGGTTAATTAAGTAGATTATGAAGGCGGTGGCCTCACCCCCACAGTGCACAGATTTTCATTTCGGTTGTTCTTTGACATTCTTTGAGGTGATTCATGTTCATAGAGAGTTAAATAGTGCAGCAAACTAGGTGACCTCCTATGTGGATCATCACTCAAGTCAAATTATTTAAAATAATACTAGTTCTGATGTTATTGGATGTTTCATCTCTTGACTCTGTTGGATGTATCTACGCTAAAACTGTATATAATATATCCAATTGATCAAAAGAAATAATACTTTGGCAAGGAGGCAGAGGCCTGGACGACTCGTTTGTGCTTTAATATATGTACGTAATTCTAAGTTTTTTTAATCTAAATCAGTATCGCTATCGTAATCACTTTCCCTTCTAATATTATTTCCCTAATGCCTAATCAGACCACGCCATTTGTTACAGAAGAATGGCGTGCCAGGTCCCATCTTCGCCGACCAAATGATGCTCGTGTCATCGTTGAAGTCAATGGCTTGGGCACGAAAACTTTTCCTAATTTCCTTCATGCTGAAGTCCAGTCAAAAGTGATTAGGCTTTGTAATTAATCTTCCGATTAATAAAATAAGGAGCTAGACTCCCCTGTTTATAAAAAAATAAAATAATAAAAAAAAACTTTCTTAGTCTCTTCTCATCTGATTCTTTCAATCTCTTTCTCACTTTTTCATAGTTATCTAAGCCTCTACCTAAACATCATATAATGATAAGCAAGAGAAATAGAGAGAAAATTTGATAGCCCATAGCTTAATTTTATTCATATATTTAGAAGGCATTTCATTAGTGGTAATCCATCTTAATAATTTAGAGAATATGAGTGATAATATTTGGCTCTTGGTAATTTAAGATTGCCATAAATCATTATAATTTGATTCCTATTTGAAAGATAAATATTTAAGAGTACCAGACAACCTTAACATTCATATAAATATTGAATTATATTTAATCTAATTATATATTCAATAGAAATTTATAATATTTAAATATTTAATGTTATATTTATATATAATATAATATATATTAAATTTAATATTAATATAACATTTATTATTTTAAACACTACTATATATTTATATAATAATATATAAATATAAAATTTAAAATTATTAGTATTTATAACCTTCTTGCATATTAAATTATTATATTTAAATAATTTATAATATACAGTTAACATGATTTATATTT